>NW_026469402.1:0-11489 GCF_026875155.1 Cherax quadricarinatus
AAATTTTATTTTTCTATTATATGTCGGGGAAATTTGATTTTTTAAATTTTAAATTTTTTATAAAATTTTTTAGGGCCCTTAAATTTGAAATTTTGTTGTGATCAATGTATTTAGGGTTCCCACAAGTATAACAGGGGTGATAAATGCATTTATGGGTTACAAGTAAAATTTGATCCATGCATTGATGGTGGGGATTTTTGTGCCCTATGTTCCCAATCCCATAACAAAATTATGGTGGGCGATATTTCACAATAAGGTTACTTCACCACGCAAAAAATTCAAAGACACTTTAAAGGGTTCCACTAGAAATTTAAAAATTACAAAAAAGGGTTATTTTTTGTACCTTTTTTGTATCTTAAAGGGGAAAGGAAATAATTAATCCATTTTAAGGGAATTTCATTAAAAAACCCATAAATTACAGGGGTTTGGTTTAAAGAAACTCAGAGGGAAATACTAAGAAAGGAATTTTCCCGGGGTCGAGGTGGGTGTGACTTAGAAAACTTAGGAATACCACTTTATAGGAAGAGGGGTGAAGGGGAGGGAGAAAGGTAAGGCGGGAAAAATGAGGGAAAAATGAGGGGGGGTTTGGGAGGGATGGAGAGAGGGGAAAAGGAATTTTGGTCTTCACTATCAATGGATTGAATTGGGGTGGGGTTGGGGTGTGTGTGTGTGTGTGTGTGTGGGGTGTGTGTGTGTTGTGGTGTGTGTGTGTGTGGTGTGCTTGTGTGTGTGTGTGTGTGTGTGTGGTGGTCAACCCCAAAAGTTAGCAACTGCGGCATATCCTATTTCATTTTTAAAATTTTTTTTTTCTCCCCTTTGCAAATCTTAAGGTAAGAGGGGTGTCGGGGGAGCAATTTGAAGGATCCACAACTCTTTAAAAATTTTAACCTGAGGGGGTAAGAATAGTGTGAGCTTTTTTGAGGTTTTGGGGCTCCACCCTCATGCAATTTTTATCTTTTTTCCCTTCCTCACATCTTAATTAAGGGAATTGGGAAAAAAATTTGGGGAAAATTTATGGATATGATTAAATTTGAAACTTTGAAAACTCAACAATTCATTAGAAAGACTTACTGATGAGAAAGAAAACTAGTGTTTTTTTTCTAAAATTATTTCTCTTCCTTCTTACACTTTCTTTTCTTTTTTTTTTCTTCCCGATTAAAAACAAAAGGGATAATGGGAACTCAGATCAAATTGAAGACTTTTACGACACCAAAAAAAACTTTTCCTAGTTTGGGGGAGTTAGAAGTTGCACTCATCTCTTACATTTTTAGTCCATTTGTTTTTAATTCAAAAAATACAAACTCATTTTATAACTTGTAAACCGAACCTTCCCCTCTCTCCCCCCCCACCCTCTTCCCCCTCCCCTCTGCTCCTCCCCCCTAAAAACACATATACCCTTAATACCTAAAAAACATACATACATACTTACATTTTACGAGAAAGTGAGGCTCAAGTTAGAGTATGTAGGAAAGGGGGGAAATTTTTTCCCGTAAAATAGGCCTTAGACAAGGAGTGTGATGCACCGGGGTTGTTTAATATATTTAAGATGGGTTGTAAAGAATAAATGCGGGGGCCCTTGGGCAAGGGGCGGATTTAAAAATAAAGAATCACACCAAAGTGGGGTTGTCACAGCCTCTTTGCTGATGAACGTGCTCTTGGAGTTCTGAAGAGAAGTTGCGAGATTGGTGGATGAATTTGGTAGGGTGGAAAAAAAGAAAAAATTAAAAAGTGAATACGGGAAAAGAAAGGGTTTGAGGATAACAAAAAATAGGTGATAAAGATTGAATATCAGATTGGGGGAGAGGTAGGAGGAGGTGAACGTTTTCAATTTTTTTGGGAGGGGGATGTCAGCGGAGGGGTCTATAAAGTTTGGGTAATCATAGAATTTGAGGGAAAAAGAGTGATGGTGCACTAGAGTCTGGGGAGACAAAAAACTTTTCCTTGGGGGCAAAGAGGGGGAAGTATGAAATATAGTTTTACCAACGCTCTTTTAAAGGGGTGAAGCGTGGGGGAAGAAAGTTGCAGCGAGGAGAAAACTGGAGGCAGTGGAGATTATGCTGAGGCAATTTTGGGGGGGAAAAAAAAAAGCGAAATTCGAGTTTGGAAAATAGGAGGAGGCGGGATTACCAAACCTTTGTCCAAAGGGGTGAGGGAAGGGTTGGGGGGGTTCGGAAGTAGAAGAATGGGGCGAAACAGAAGACTTTAAAAGTGTTCATCGTAGTGAAGGAAGGGGGGTAGGGGGCGGGCCAGGGGGGTTTGGGGGAGGGGGGAAAGGGGGTTTTGTGTGCGAGGGGTTGGGCTTCCAGCAGGCATCGTGAGCGTGTTTGATAGGATGAAAGGGGAAAAAATGGTTTTTAAAACTTGACGTGCTTTTTTGGGGTGTGAGCAAATAACATTATGAAGGGATTCAGGAAACCGGGAGGGCCCGGACTTTATCCTGGAGAGGGAAGTTCATGCCGCACTCTGAAGGAGGGGTGTTTTAAAGTTGCAGTTTAAAAACTGTAGTGTAAAGCACCCTTCTGGAGCAGTATGGAGTGAAGATGGTGAAAATTTTTTTTTTTCGGGCCACCCTCCCTTGGGGGGAATCGGCCGGTGAAATAAAAATAAAAAATAAATACTTACTTTTAATATACACACATATTGTTGATCCCCCAAAAATAAATACTGTACATCATACACAACATTCATTACGACATACATAAAAACTGCATACTTTAATTTCAACATGAAAACATACAAAAAAATTTAAAGACACAGAAAAACATAATTTATACACAGAAACGTATTTTTGTCCCCCGCGTTATTTAAATATGAAATAACCTCAGTCATAAGAAAAAAAAAAAAAAACTGTCAATGAAATTATAACTGTGAAGACTTATAATTTGATCCTTCTACTGACACCATACCAGAGAGTACACGCTAGGCCAGCTATGGTCAGAATCTACCATACCAAGAGTACAGCGCTTGAGCAGCTAGGTAATACTACCATCCCAGAGAGTACAGCGCTTGACGCAGCTTGGTCAAAAAATACCATACCAGAGATACGCGCTGGGCGCAGCTATGGTCAGAATACACCAACCAGAGAGTACAGCGTTTTACGCAGCTATGTCAGAATACACCATCCCAGAGAGTACGCGTCTTGACGCAGCTATGGTCTAGAATCTACCATACCAAGAGTACAGCGCTTGGCGCAGCGGGGTCTAGAAACTTTCATACCAATACAGCGTCTTGACGCAGCTAGGGTTTAGAATCTACCAACCAGAGAGTACAGCGTTTTGACGCACTAGGTCTAGAATGCTACCATACCAGAGAGTACAGCGCTTGAGCACTATGGCTAGAATACTACTTTACCAAGAGAAACAGCTTTTGACCACTATGGTCTGAATACTACCAACCAGAGAGTACAGCGTTTGACGCAGCTAGGGTCTAGAATACTGCCATACCAGAAGAAACGCGCTTGACGAAGCTGTGGTCTAGAAAAAATCCAAAACCAAGGACAGCGTCTTGACGCACATGGCTAGAATACTAATACCAAGGTAAGCGTTTTGAGCAGCTAGGGTCTAAATACTACCTCCCAGAGTGTCATGCCCTGACGCACTATGGTTAAATACTACTAACCAGAGAGTACAGCGTCTGAGCAGCTATGGTCTAGAATACTACAAAACCAGAGAGTAAGCGTCTTGACCAGCTAGGGTCTAAAATCTACCAAAAGACAGCGTTTTGACGCCGCTATGGTCAGAATACTACATACCAGAGAGTACAGGGGTATTGACGCAGCTATGGTCTAAATACACTAACAGAGAGTACAAGTCTTAGGGCCGCTATGGTCTAGAAACTACCATCCCAAGAGTAAGCGTCTTGACCAAGGGTCTAGAATACTACTAACCAGAGATACTCCCCTTGACCGGGTATGGTCTAGAATACTACTATACCAAGAGTACAGCGCCCTTGACGCAGCTAGGTCTAGAAAAACTACTAACCAGAAAAAAGCGTCTTGACCAGCTAGGGTCTAAAATACTACTAACCAAGAGTACAGCGTTTTGACGCACTATGGTCTAAATACTACCATACCAAGAGTACAGCGCTTACGCAGCTTTGGTCTAGAATCACTATACCAAGATACCGTCTTTGACCACTTTTCAGAATACACTATACCAGAGAGTACAGCGTCCTGACCAGCTATGGTCTAGAATACTATAACCAAGAGTACAGCGTCTTGACGCACTAGGGTCAGAATACTACCATACCGAAGAGTACAGCGCTTGACGCCCGCTATGGTCTAAATACTACCAACCAGAGAGTAAGGCTTGACGCAGCAGGTCGAATACTACCATTCAGAGAGTACAGCGTCTTGACGCTGCTATTCTAAAATACTACTGTCCCCAGAAGTACAGCTTTTGAGCAGCATGGTCTAGAATACTACCATCCAAAGGTACAGCGTCAACCCACAAGGTTTAGAATACTACTATACCAAGAGACAGCGCTAGCCA
Organism: Cherax quadricarinatus; assembly: GCF_026875155.1. Taxonomy (NCBI): domain Eukaryota; kingdom Metazoa; phylum Arthropoda; class Malacostraca; order Decapoda; family Parastacidae; genus Cherax; species Cherax quadricarinatus. The sequence continues at coordinate 4,491 of NW_026469402.1, forward strand.
CTATGGTTTAGAATACTACTAACCAGAGAGTACAGCGTCTGGGCGCAGCATGGTTTAGAATACTACTATCCCAGAGATACAGCTCTTGACGCAGCAGGTCAGAATCCCCATACCAGAAGTACACCCTTGACGCAGCTATGGCCCTAGAATACAAACATCCCAGAGTACAGCGTTTTGACGCCGCTAGGGTCTAAAATACTCCCATACCCAAGAGTACAGCGTCTTGAGCACCTAGGGTTTCTAAATACTATATACCAGAGAGTACAGAGTTTTCACGCGCTATGTCTAAATGCTACCAAAACCCATAGAGTACGGCGTTTTGACGCTGTACTCTCGTGCAAAGTCCTGGGATCAAAAGGAATTTTGACCCAAACTTTGCATTTGGGTCGGGACACTTCTGAAACACTTTAAAGAAAGACGGGAAAAATTCTAGAGGTTGGCTTCAAAAGGTAAAGTTTTTGTAAGCTTCCTGCATTTTTTTAGATGCATTTACAAGAAACTTTTTTTTTTGTTTTAAATGAATGACCACATATGTAGAAGAATGCATCTGGGAATAACGCAGCCTCCCTGATGCAGTTTCACTTCTTCTGATGTGTTTCTCGGGTAGCCAAGCTAAAACTGAAGCGGGTGTCATCCCTTTTTTACATTTGACAAGAAAAACCCCTTAAAACAAAATTTTTACACTAGTCTTCTTGAAAGTGTTGCAAAATGTACTGGCCCCAAAAAAAAGTTCGGGATAAAAAATGCTTTTCTAAATTTTTTTTTAGTTTTGAAAACTGGGAAATGTGCTTATTTCCGGGAAAAAAACCCCCAAACTGGCATTTGGGGCAAAACCATTTGGGGACAATACAAAACCTGGCGCCTTTTGTTGCTTGAGAACATTGTAAAAAACACTAAAAAGAAAGGAATCATTATTATTAAGGGTAAAATTTTTAAAGATCTTTTTCAAATAAAAATGTATGAACGAAGCTAACCTTTGTTCTTTTAGGGGATGGAATATAGGAAAAAAAAACGATGAAGTTTTTTTTCCTAAAAAGGGCGTGGACACACTGATCACCAATCAACTCATTTCTCCCGGGGGATTTTTCCCCTAACGCGACCTGGGAAAAATGCACCTCATTTCTTACCCAAATTTTTTTATTACTCCAGTACCACACATCTGATCTTCCTGCACATACATTTCCAAAAAAAAGTCAGTCGTAGAAAAAGAAAGCAGAAAATCAGAAAATGAAGAGCACATTGAAAAAGACTAGATCTCACAATAAGCTTTTAGAGGAACCCTTTATTTTTCCAAATTTCCAAACAGACCTCAATGACCTTATCAAAGTCTTGGTTACCAAGAAAAATGTTGAGCTTTTAATTTCAGGGCTAAAAGGGAGGGGCTTGGGGTTTGAAAGGGGCAAGTGAAAAGCCGAAAAAACGTCACCAACATTTCTCAAGCTTCTTTACAAATGAAGACTTTTGTCTACTGTAATGATAACAGTCTGTTTCATGCAACTGAAATTGCTCAATCCATGCAATCCCAGAAGCCTAAAAATGTTCTTCTGCACAATGGAATAAATTATCCATCCCTTCCCTTGGTCATGGTGAATTTTAGGGGGCTACAACACTGTAAAAATATCTACTAAAGCTTTGGCTATGATACGAGGCTGAGGGGTTTTGGAGACTTCAAAAGGGTGGCATTTTTGAGGGGATTCCAAGTGATTTTACCAATTCCCTGTTATCGCACACTGGACAGAAATAGAGCAGACATTACTAGAGGAAGCACGGGCCTCAAAGGAGAGTTCTCATGGGAAAAGACAAACACAAACAAAACCATTGTGGATCCCAAGATTTCTGTTCCCTCCTTACACATCACCAAGGCTAATGAAAACAGTTGTTACGCTTTGACAAAGAGTCTGGCCCTTAAAGTATTTTTAAGACTTTTTCCCAAGAATAAAGGGGGAAAAGGTGAAAGCTGGGATTTTCACTAACCACAAGCGGAAAACCCAGGGAGTGCTCAAATTTCTAAGGAAGTTTCGGAGATTTCTGTTGCTGTAGCACAGGGCTTTTCGGGCAAAAACAAGGCGACAAATTTTATGGAAACCGTTGAGGCCTTTTTTTAAAAACAGGGGCAGAAAGGTTAGGATGTCCCTTAATTTCATACCGATGCTCATCTTGAAAATTTTAAAAAATATGGGAAAAACCAAGGAGCAAGGGGGCACTTCCACCAAGATATAATGAACTTTGAAACAGATAACGGGAACTTATAAAAAAAACATATGGAGACACATTCGGGAAAGTAATTTTTGCGCCTCAAATCCAAAAAAATGCTCATTTTTTTCTTTTAAATATTTTCAGAAAGTTTTAAAAAAAAATTTTTTAAAATTTTACTTTATTTACGAAAAATTTTTATATTTCATTAAATATATTTTTGCTTTTCATCCCCAAAAAAGCAAAACATATTGAAATTTTGCCATTTTTTGTCAAAAATTCATCCTGTAAACACAAAAGCAAAGTTTAAAAGGAAAAATGGCAATTTTCTATTGTTTGCAATAAAAGGAGTGGAAAAAATAACACACTTGCCCGGAACAAAAATCGTGTTCATAGTGTTATGAAAAAAAAAAATAAAAATTTACTTTTTAATTTTAAGTTTGTTTTGGGGAAAAGGGATATTACTTTATAAACACTTTTCAAATATTATTTTAACATCTTCCACCAACACAGAGTACTGTTTACCCGTGAGTACCCACCTAATGTTTCAGCGGGGCGGGGGGTGTCACAGCTCCTACCCAGCATCTTCCTATCCTACTAGATCATCTCTCCTCGTCCTAGAGCTTACCAACCTCTTCTTAAAGCATTATGGATCTTGCCTCCACGTTTTCCCCCACCAGAAAATTCACATTTTGACAACTCTTGCGCTAAAAAAATACTTCCCAAAACGTTATGGTTCATCCGATTTTCAACTTCCACTTTGGGCCTTTTCCCTTTTCCCCCTCTGAAAAATTCTAGCCCTCTCTACCCTTTTCGTTTTCCCCTTATATTTTATAAGTCGTTTTTCTTATCCCCCCCAACCCACTGCTTCTAGTGTTGTCATTGAGTTCCCTAACCTCTCCTCTAGGGCATGCCCCTTAGCTCCGGGGCTAGTTTTTTTGCAAACCTTTGCACTTTTCCCCAATTCTTGTTGAGTTTTTACCCGGGGTGGTTCCAAAATGCTTGGCCCCATTTTGAACCTGACTTCACTGTGACAGCGTCGTAAAAGACTCCTAACAAATGTCGAAAATACTATTTTCAGGGCTGGCAGGCACCCATGTGCTGCTGCGGTTTTGTATTGATATTTCCCAAGAATGGTTCTATAATGCAAAACCAAAATCCTTTTTCCTTAATAGTTTTTCAGCCTTTGATCCCTTTGCCTTACCCGCCGTGGTCTTTTTTGTCCTTCCTCAATTTTTAAAATTTTTTACTTGCTGGGGTTAAACTCCAGACCATTTGGGACCAGGGTGCAGCCCCGATTTCCTTGTAATCTTACCTTCTCTCTCCGTTTGTATTTTTCCCTCATTTGTTTTCACATCATCAGGAACAGGACACTTCGAATCTTTTCCCTTTCCTATAAGAACAAAAAAACAAAAACATAAGAATTTAGGGAAAACTGCAGAAAGGGCCCACTGCCCATACGAGCAGGTCCTTATCAAAACGATCCTACCTAACCACCCAAGAATAACTCCCGTACCCAATGACAACCAATCAAACCCAGCCCCCCCCTCAAAAATTTTCCGCTCTCTTTAAAACACACAAGGTCCAGCCCTAACACCCCACTGGGAAGACTTTTTCCCCCAAACTACAACTCGTTAGAAAAAACCCTACTTACCTATGTCCTTTTTAAATCAAATTTACCAACTTAAACCATTTTTCCTTTTTCTTACCTGGTTCACAAACCCCATACTTTATTAATGTCTCCCTTGTTTATCCCTCATCCACTTATACACTTTAATGATATCTCCCCCCATTCTACCCTCTCCAAAGTGGAGATTTTAAGGCTTTAAATCTATCTTCAACGGGAGTTCCTTACACAGTAAATCATTTTAGTCCTTTCTGTATGTTTTTCCCAATAGTCAAAGTCCCCTGAGTAAGGAACCAAAACTGAGCACATAACTAAATGAGCCTCCATGATGTATAGGCTGTAAAAAAAATTTTTGGGCTTTTGTTACTTATACTTCTTGAGATAAATCCAAATAATCTTTTGGGCCTTTTTGCGCACACAAGGGACGCTTCTTTGGGTTTAATTTCTGCTTACCAACTCCCAATCTTTTTCACATTCCCATGAACAAGCTCACTTTACCTAGATTTGCTTCGAGGGTTATTTTCATTACCAAGGGAATACCTACACATCCCCATTTTAAAATTCACTGCCATTTTTCAGACCAGGAATTAATTTTTCAAATCGCCTGGAGTTTATTAAAACCTCCTCAAGTAATTATCGGGCCCACTTTTTATCATCACAAACTTACTCATGTCACAGAACCCCTTTATCAAGGTCATTAATGTAAATTATAAACAGGGGAAGGGGCCAAAACTGACCCTTTTGGAACGCCACTATGACTAATCCCTTCAGATTCACTCCATTAATTTTAACTCTCGCTTTCTATTGGTAAAACCCTGCCCAATCCCTGCTAGAACTTTACCTCCTATACCATGAGCTGCCACTTTTCTTAAGGTCCTTTTGAGTACCTGTCGAAGGCTTTACAAAACCAAATAAACAATATCATATTCCTTACCTGTCAACTGCCTCAAAAGTTCTATTTAAGAACGTCAGTAAGTTTTCAGCAGGGAAAGACCTCCGTGAATCCACGAATTCTTTTTTCAAGTTATTCTTTTAAGGGGACTTCTGTAATGTCAACAAATGATTTTAATAACTTGCCCACTTAGAGTCAGGCTTATTGGACGGGAATTTTAAGGGTGGGCTATCCCCCGATTTGAATATAAACCACATTAGCCCTCTTCCACATCCTGGCACAACACTGGGAAGGATGACGCATTTAATCACTCTTATTGGCTGACTAAGCTCCATCTTGCATTCCTTTTAAATACCCTTGAAAACAACTCATCGGTCCCGGGGACTTAATTTTTTTGTTTTTCATCTGTTAATAACCTGCCCTCGTGACAGTAATAAGTTTTAAATTAAATTCATCAGGAAATAAATAATTGTTAATTATTATACGAACCTGGGGCTACCCTTTTGGAACCCCACTCCACAATAGACCCACCTGGCACCTCATCCCGACCAACACTCATTTTTTCCTTCCTGTCGGGATTACATTACGGCCAAACAAAACTCAGAGTAAAAACAGACGTCAACACCTGTTGAGACCCCACAGGCCACTTGCTGCATGACGTCAACACCTGTTTTAACCCCCCCAGCCTGTGCGTCATAAAGTCAAAACTGTTGAGACCCCCCAGGCCACTGGCGTCATGACGTCAAAACCTTTTTTACTATACAGGCCACTGTGCTGCAGACGCAACAAACCCGTTTGGACCCCACAGCCACGTGCGTCATGACTTTAACACCTGTTTTGACCCCACAGGCCACTGTCTGTCCCTGATCGCTCTTGAGGGGGGGGTCCCAGAGATGCAGAGGTGCATTTTGAATCAATCAAAAAATCTAATTTTTGAAGAAAAAAAAAAAAAACTAATTGCCATCATGTCTTTTTTTTGAAACAAAAATAAAAAAAAAAATACATTTTAGGAAAAACATTCTTAGAAAAATGACAAAAAAAGCTGATTTAATAAAAAGTTGGCAGAATTTTGCCCATTTTTTGCAAAAAAAAATTTTTCCGATAATTTTTTAGTTTCCTTTCTTCATCACTCCCGAAAGCTAGCACCCCCCTTAAAGTTTTAAGGAAATGTGTTTTTTTAAATTTTTGTGGAAACTGTAAACATTTTGTGCAAAATATCATTATTTTTTTACCAAAACCTTAAATATAATCAGATTTTTTTTTGTCATAACTTTCCGGGTTTGTCACAAAAAGAACAATTTTTAAGCAAAACAAGCAAGTCTTTTTATTAATGCTGTGTTTTGATTTTGCGTTTCATTTTACTTTTTTTTTAAATTAACTTGAACAATAATATGAAAATTACAAAACAATGAATCAATATTTTTTATATTAATCAAAATACATAATAGCTTCATAATATTTAAATATAAAATAATTCTTAAATATTATACTTGATATTTTTATTAATTTTATTTCAAATTTTTTAAAATTTCTTTATTTCGCTAAAGGAAAACTTAATTTTTTTTTCTTGTTTTTATTTTTTTATATTCGTAAAATTTTTTCAAAGGTTAATTTAAAATTTCTATTTTCTGTTTTATTAATATTTTTGTTTGCTTTATAATTAAAAATTTACAGTAGTTATTACACTTACAACTTTCTCAGGGGGCTCACTCAACCTGTTCACAAGAAATCATTTGCAACAAAATATTTTTGCATTTTTTATTGATTCCTTGCAACTTAACCATTATTGATTTTTAGATATGTTCATTAAAGGGGGTTTATTTGAGACATTTAAAAAGGAGACTGGAAGTCAGTAAGGGGTCAAACTGAACAGTTCCCCTTTTGGGGAGGGGGTTTTCCTAGGGTAATTTTTAACCCCTTTTTTCCAGGCTTCCTTTGAAACATGGCCGGCTGAGCAACACCTTTTGGGGCCTTTTTTGGGGCCCAGCTCCATCAACAGAAGCTTAAAAAAAAAGAAAAGAAAAAACCAGGGGAAAAAAAACCCCACATTTCCCATTTCCCCCCTTCTTTAAAAAATAAAAAACCAAACCTTACCAGGATCCGAGGAAAAAGACATTTCATTTTTAAAAACCTGAACAAAAAAACCTATCAGTTTCTAAAAACTCCCCGTTCCCAAAATTTAAACTTTAAAATAACGGAAAATAAAAATAAATCTTTTTGATTGCGTCTTATAAAATTAACTCGTTCATCTGATTTGAGGGTCCACGCACAAAATCTTACGCCAACC
>NW_026469403.1:5000-10922 GCF_026875155.1 Cherax quadricarinatus
CAACTGGCTGGCAAACACTGCACCACAGGGACACTACAACTGGTTGGCAACACTGCACCACAGGGACACTACAACTGCTGGCAACACTGCACCACAGGGGACCACTACAGCTGGTTGGCAAACACTGCACCACAGGGACACTACAACTGGCTGGCAACACTGCACCACAGGGACACTACAACTGGCTGGCAACACTGCACCACAGGGGACACTACAACTGGCTGGCAACACTGCACCACAGGGACACTACAGATGGTTGGCAACACTGCAACCACAGGGACACTACAGCTGGCTGGCAACACTGCACCACAGGGGACACTACAACTGGCTGGCAACACTGCACCACAGGGGACACTACAGATGTTGGCAACACTGCACCACAGGGGACACTAACAGCTGGCTGGCAACACTGCACCACAGGGGACACTACAACTGGCTGGCAACACTGCACCACAGGGACACTACAACTGGCTGGCAACACTGCACCACAGGGACACTACAACTGGCTGGCAACACTGCACCACAGGGGACACTACAACTGGCTGGCAACACTGCACCACAGGGGACACTACAGCTGGTTGGCAACACTGCACCACAGGGGACACTACAGCTGTTGGCAACACTGCACCACAGGGGACACTACAGCTGGTTGGCAACACTGCACCACAGGGACACTACAGCTGTTGGCAACACTGCACCACAGGGGACACTGCAGCTGCTTGCAACACTGCACCACAGGGGACACTACAGCTGGCTGGCAACACTGCACCACCACAGGGGACACTACAGCTGGTTGGCAACACTGCAACCACAGGGGACACTACAGCAGGCTGGCAACACTGCACCACAGGGGACACTACAGCTGGCTGGCAACACTGCAACCACAGGGACACTACAGCTGGCTGGCAACACTGCACCACAGGGACACTACAGCTGGTTGGCAACACTGCACCACAGGGGACACTACAGCTGGTTGGCAACACTGCACCACAGGGGACCACTACAGCTGGCTGGCAACACTGCACCACAGGGGACACTACAGCTGGTTGGCAACACTGCACCACAGGGGACACTACAGCTGGCTGGCAACACTGCACCACAGGGGACACTACAGCTGGTTGGCAACACTGCACCACAGGGGACACTACAGCTGGCTGGCAACACTGCACCACAGGGGACACTACAGCTGGCTGGCAACACTGCACCACAGGGACACTACAGCTGGTTGGCAACACTGCACCACAGGGGACACTACAGCTGGCTGGCAACACTGCACCACAGGGGACACTACAGCTGGCTGACGACACTACACCACAGGGGACACTACAGCTGGTTGGCAACACTGCACCACAGGGGACACTACAGCTGGCTGGCAACACTGCACCACAGGGGACACTACAGCTGGCTGGCAACACTGCACCACAGGGGACACTACAGATGGTTGGCAACACTGCACCACAGGGGACACTACAGCTGGTTGGCAACACTGCACCACAGGGGACACTACAGCTGGTTGGCAACACTGCACCACAGGGGACACTACAGCTGGCTGGCAACACTGCACCACAGGGGGACACTACAGCTGGCTGACGACACTACACCACAGGGACACTACAGCTGGTTGCAACACTGCACCACAGGGGACACTACAGCTGGCTGGCAACACTGCACCACAGGGGACACTACAGCTGGCTGGCAACACTGCAACCACAGGGACACTACAGCTGGCTGGCAACACTGCACCACAGGGACACTACAGCTGGTTGGCAACACTGCACCACAGGGGACACTACAGCTGTTGGCAACACTGCACCACAGGGACACTACAGCTGGCTGGCAACACTGCAACCACAGGGGACACTACAGCTGGTTGGCAACACTGCACCACAGGGGACACTACAGCTGGCTGGCAACACTGCACCACAGGGGACACTACAGCTGGTTGGCAACACTGCACCACAGGGGACACTACAGCTGGCTGGCAACACTGCACCACAGGGGACACTACAGCTGGCTGGCAACACTGCACCACAGAGGACACTACAGCTGGTTGGCAACACTGCACCACAGGGGACACTACAGCTGGCTGGCAACACTGCACCACAGGGGACACTACAGCTGGCTGACGACACTACACCACAGGGACACTACAGCTGGTTGGCAACACTGCACCACAGGGGACACTACAGCTGGCTGGCAACACTGCACCACAGGGGACACTACAGCTGGCTGGCAACACTGCACCACAGGGGTCACTACAGATGGTTGGCAACACTGCACCACAGGGACACTACAGCTGTTGGCAACACTGCACCACAGGGGACACTACAGCTGGCTGGCAACACTGCACACCACAGGGACACTACAGCTGGCTGGCAACACTGCACCACAGGGACACTACAGCTGGCTGGCAACACTGCACCACAGGGGACACTGCAGCTCGTTGGCAACACTGCACCACATGGGACACTACAGCTGATTGGCAACACTGCACCACAGGGACACTACAGCTGGCTGGCAACACTGCACCACAGGGACACTACAGCTGGTTGCAAACACTGCACCACAGGGGACACTACAGCTGGCTGGCAACACTGCACCACAGGGGACACTACAGCTGGCTGGCAACACTGCACCACAGGGGACACTACAGCTGGCTGACGACACTGCACCACAGTGGACACTACAGATGGTTTGCAACACTGCACCACAGGGGACACTACAGCTGGCTGGCAACACTGCACCACAGGGGACACTACAGCTGGCTGGCAACACTGCACCACAGGGGACACTACAGATGGCTGGCAACACTGCACCACAGGGGACACTACAACTGGCTGGCAACACTACACCACAGGGGACACTACAGCTGGCTGGCAACACTGCACCACAGGGGACACTACAGCTGGCTGGCAACACTGCACCACAGGGGACACTGCAGCTGGTTGGCAACACTGCACCACAGGGGACACTACAGCTGGCTGGCAACGCTGCACCACAGGGGACACTACAGCTGGCTGGCAACACTGCACCACAGGGGACACTACAGCTGGCTGGCAACACTGCACCACAGGGGATACTACAGCTGGCTGGCAACACTGCACCACAAGGGACACTACAGTTTGCTGGCAACACTGCACCACAGTGGATACTACAGCTGGCTGGCAACACTGCACCACAGGGGACACTACAGCTGGCTGGCAACACTGCACCACAGGGGACACTACAGCTGGTTAACGACACTGCACCACAGGGGACACTACAGCTGGCTGACGACACTGCACCACAGGGGACACTACAGCTAGTTGGCAACACTGCACCACAGGAGACACTACAGCTGGCTGACGACACTGCACCACAGGGGACACTACAGCTGGCTGGCAACACTGCACCACAGGGGACACTACAGCTGGCTGGCAACACTGCACCACAGGGGACACTACAGCTGGCTGACGACACTGCACCACAGGGGACACTACAGATGGTTGGCAACACTGCACCACAGGGGACACTACAGCTGGCTGGCAACACTGCACCACAGGGGACACTACAGCTGGCTGGCAACACTGCACCACAGAGGACACTACAGCTGGCTGGCAACACTGCACCACAGGGGACACTACAGCTGGCTGGCAACACTGCACCACAGGGGACACTAACAGCTGGCTTGGCAACAACTGCACCACAGGGGACACTACAGCTGGCTGGCAACACTGCACCACAGGGGACACTACAGCTGGCTGACGACACTGCACCACAGGGGATACTACAGCTGGCTGACGACACTACACCGCACTGGGATCGAACATCCTCTGGGGGTCGAACGTCCTCTGTGGGTCGAACGTCCTCTGGAGTCGATCGTCCTCTAGGGTCGAGTGTCCTCGACAGTCTCCTTGTTAAAGGAAAATTGCAAAAAAAGAATATATATATATATATATATATATATAATATATATATATATATATATATATAGTATATAATATATATATATATATATATATATATATATAATATATACTATATATATATAAAAATATATAAATATAAATATATAATATATATATATAATATTATATATATATATATATATATATATATATATATATACTTGTATGAAGTGTCTGGCATTTTATTTTCATCAAGTTACCACGACTTATCACATTGGTTATAATACTGTGTGTCTACATTCCTCAGTAAGTGGACAATGATGCACAAAGTGGTTTAGTAACCACAGTCTTGGCCACACACTTGGTATTTAGTTTTGATCATCGTCTGTATGTCTGCCAGACTGCCAGAAGTACTTGTAACCAAGCCTAAGTCTGGCTGCAACATCACTCAGTCTGTGTACATTGAAAGCTGCTCCGTAAACCTGCTTATCAGCGTTCATTATATCATAGTGAGTGATAGATGTACTCAGGCTTCTAGCTGTCTTCCTATCTCTGTCAGATGTATTATTTGCTTCTCTTCTAATATTGTTTCTTGCAGTTTACACGTATATCCCAAATTTATATTCGTAACGTTTTTCTTCAAGGTATTTACATTCTCACGAGGGAATAATTCAATTTTTGGTGGAATTCTTACTATGTTATTCAATAATTCTTCTCTCTCGGATTTTTAAAAATCTGATTCTGACTTTTCACTGAGCATGTCGTTGGTGTCATTATGTTAGTCAAGTCCACTGACATTCAGTCAGCTCAGTGCCGTAAGTAAACTTAAGATAAAAACTACAGTAACATGGTTGTTGTAGTTCTTATCATGAAAGATCACAACAACACCACCTGCACCATCAACCAGAAATGCCAGATTTTCAAGGGGGGGCGCGGCGGCGGCGGCGGCGGGGGGCGGCGACGGCGGCTGCTGTGGGGGCTGCTGCTCCCTTGCTGCTGCTGCTGCTGCTGCTGCTGCTGTGCCTGCTGCTGCTGCGCTGTTTTGCTGCTGCTGTGCGCGGGCTGCTGCGCGCTCCCGCCGCGGCCGCTGCCGCTGCCGCGCCGCCCCCGCCGCTCCCGCCGTCGCCCGCCGCCCCCCCCGCCGCCGCCCCCTTCCCCCTAAATGCCTCTGATTTTTTTGTACGTCGTGATCATGTCAGCTTACCCTTTTGCCCCCCTAATACTCGGGTTTTAAAACTCCTTAGTTGTCCTCGGGATTAGCCTCATTAAAAACCTTCGCTTTTCCAGTTCTTTTCATGCTTAACCATGTGGGTTCCATACTGCCTTTGCATTCCCCCAAACCCTGACATTCTCTGTACCAAATAAGGCCAGAACGCCTCCCTATTTGCTGCAGCGGTATTAAGCTGATAGTGATCAGGTAAGATGTTGGGGAAAGTCTTACCCGGTCCTTCCTTTATTAATTTGCGCCTTTGTCCCCGAACTTGTATTCTGTTTTAAACTCTTTACCCTTTCCAATTTCCATTTTCTGGCGTTAAATTCCAGCAGCAAAATTTTGGAAAAAAGTTCTTTTTCTTGTAAATCCATTTTTAACTTTTTTTTGTGCCCCATTTTTATGTTCTTTATTAGTTTGACATTTCTGTGAAAATGAAACACCCCTTTATTTAATTTCCTTCAGTCGTTCACATACACAAGAAAAAGTACTGAACCAAGTGTAAACCCGGGGGGAACCCCCCTTTCCTTACTTTTTTTGCCCCTCCACATCTCTTCCCTGAGAGAATTTGTTTCTTCCTTCCCGTTAAATTTTTTTTGATCCCTTTTGTACTTTCATCTATTTTGTGTGTGTGTGGGTTTTTTGTGTGTGTGTGTGTTTTGTGTGTGTGTGTGTGTGTGTGTGTTTTGTGTGTGTTTTGTGTGTTTGTTCTCACCCATTTGTACTCACCATTTGTGGTTCAGGGGGCGATTCAAGCTCCTGGCCCCGCCCTTTGCTGATTGCTACTAGGTCCCCTTTTCCCCTGTCCCAGGCTTATCAACCTCG
>NW_026469404.1:0-13039 GCF_026875155.1 Cherax quadricarinatus
TTTTTTAAAAAACCCCTTTTTAATTAAAAACTTTTTTCGAAACTACCCCATAACCCCAAACTAAATTCTTTTTTTCTAAAGGGCTTCTCCCCTAATCCACCATTTTTCCCCAAAAAAAATTTGCCCCATTTTATGCCCCTGATCTTCCCAAATTTGAAACTTCAACTTCCTCTATTTCCCTAATCTTTTTAATTTTTTTCCCAACTTTTTAAATTTAATACTTTGGTTTGGGAAATTTTTTTTTCAAACCAATTTTTTGGGGAATTCCTTCAGAACTCCACAATGTCTCGGGAATTGAAATATTTGTGATTCTTATCTTTTCCGTTCAAGACCCATTACTTTAAACCCTTCAAATATTAACAAAGGGGGAAACAAATTTTAGTATTTTTGAAAAAATTTCCTTTTTCCAATTTAGTACTATTCGAAAAATCTATTTCATAAACTCCCCTAATGCAAACTCCATTCCCCTTTCCCCCTTCAAGTTTCAATCAAATCACAAAGCTTTTGCCATTAAACCATTAATTTTATGAAACCCGCAAACCCCCTTTCTGCTCTTGTCATTCACCCTCCTTTTTTTTTTTTTACAAAATTTACGTAAACACTTATTAAATTTTTACCTTTCCCCTTTTTAACAAGGAAATTTCACTGTTTTTTGACTTAAATCCCAAAATTTTAATTCAACCCAAATTAACCCACCTTTAAATTTTATTTTCCATCAAGGGCCCAAACCCCATTTTTTTAAAAAAAAAAAAAAAAATCTTAACCCCACACTTTTTTCCCTTAAATTTTCTCCTGCCATAACAAATTTTCCTATTTTTCAATTAAACCTAAATTTCTCTTCCAATACCTTCTATTTAAAACTCCCCCTTTTAAGCAATCATTGTTTATTTTCTTTAACCCCCAAAACCCTTTTTCAACAATTTTGGGAAACCCCAACCCATTCTCCTTTTTAACTTAATTATTTCCGGGTTACTAGCCCTTCTCCCTTCATTATTTACATCAACAATACTCTCATAAGTTTTATCATTTATAGCTGCCCTGAGAGACACATAAATGTAATATAATATCATTCCTGGAATGTTTAATGTTAATCCAAACCTTTTGAAATACTATGACATTTAAACCTGCCTAGGTGATTATTAATTTATTTATTTTAATCTCACCAACCCACCCTTGTTTAAACAATTAATCTCTTCCTTACTATTTTCCCGATACCAAATGTAAACAGGAACACAACAGTAACCCTTTTCCCTGACTTCTTTGACTTTTCATTTTTCTTCCAATCGTCTTTTCTTTCATTTACAAAAATTCAAAATTTTGCAATTGTTTTTTTTTTTTTAAAAAAATTTCTATCTCAAACCCCTTTATAATTTTACAAGCTTCTTTTCATACCTTCCCCCCTTTTAATTCCCTTTTTTTTTTTTTCCCTACTGCCTACGAACTTCCCCCACACTCACAACGGGGCTCTTAAAACTCCTACAAGATGTTATTCCTCCTTGCCCTATAAAACAAAATCACAGTTTTCCCAAATCTTCATCAACATTTAAAATTCCTAAAAAATTTTCCTTCCTCTTCCCAAACCTCTACCTCTCCTTTTTAATAACTCTCCTCTCCTTTTTTTTAACTGCCCAAACCCATTTTTTCTCAAAGGCTTTCTTAACTTTTTTAACCACCCCCAAAATTTTTTCTTTTTTTCAAAAAAATTTTTTTGAAAACATCTCACCCCCCTCTCTCATTTGCTCTCTTTTTACTTTGTTTCCCAACCACTCTTTTAACTTCCCCTTTTTTTCTCCATAACTCTTCCCTCCTTGCATCACTTCTATTTTTGTAAAACTTCTCTATCCCCTAACTTTTTCCCCTTCCCTTTACACTCTCTTTACACATCTTTTCCACCAATCGCTCCTCTTCCCTCCTGCACCCACTTTCCTGTAACCAAAAACTTTTTTGCTGAACACTCTAACACTACATTTTAAACCTACCCCTACCTCTTTCGACCCCATTGCCATGCTCTCATTACCCCCATCTATCCCCAATAGCTGTTTATATCTTACCCTAACTGCCTCCTCTTTAGTTTAAAAACCCTTCCAACCTCTCTTTTCCCCCTGATGCTTCTATTCTCCTTGAAATCCCTTCAAATTTTTACTCCAGTGTACTACAACTAGAAAGTGATCTGATATATCTGGGGCCCCCTATAAACATGTACACCCTAAAATTTTTACTCAACAGCCCTTTTTTTTTACCAAAACATAACCCCAAAACAAACTCCGGGCATTTCCCCCTACATCAATCGTGAAAATTTTATTTATCCTTTTTTTTCTTAAAATATGTATTACCTATAAAAAAAACCCTTTTTTTCTTAAAAAAGTTCAATAAAAAAGGGCTCCCATTATCATTTCCCCACCTGGCACCCCCCAAACTTCCCTTTTACCCCCCACCCCCCTCTAAAAGTTTTTTTCCTACTTTAGCATTAAAAGTCCCCCTACCAAAATTTACTCTCTTCATTTGGGTTTAAAAAGGCTCCTATACATTCACTTAACATCCCCCAAAAAATCTCTCCCCTTCCTCTGCATTCCCCCCTCTTCTCCAGGTGCATACACGCTTATTATGACCCACTCTCGCACCCAACCTTTATTTTAATCCACATAATTCTTAAATTTAAACAACTTTCATTTTCTCTTTTCTCCTTCCATAACGACCCATTTAACATTACACCCTCCCCCCCTTCCCTTTTGCTCAAACTCTCCCCGAAAATCCAATTTTAATTTTCCATTTATTTCCCCCCACTGAAACTCCCTCCCCCCCCCTTCACTTTGTTTCGCTTAGGGCCGGGACATCCAATTTCTTTTAAATTCATAACATCAGCAATCACTGTTTTTTTTTGTCATCCCGCACAACATCCACGCCACATTTAAAAACCCCCATTTTTAAAAAAAGTTTTTCTTCTTCTCTTTTTTAGTAATTGTATACGGAGAAGGGTTCCAAGCCCTTTGCCCCCCGGAAATTTTAGTCCCTAAAACGAAAACGAAAGGCTTACGGAGGAAAGATTCTTTTCCACTTCCCCATGGCCCAATAAAAAATAAAAAAGAACAAGACCCTTTTTAAAGAAAAAGGAAAAAACCCCTAAAATGTATGTATATAATATATGAAATGTCCCGTTTTCCTGTGAAGTGTGCCCAAAAGTGAAAAGAAGGATTAGCAAGATATCCCTTTTTACTTAGCGTGTTTATGAGACAAAAAAAAAAAAAGCCGAAAATCCTCCCAAAAGCAAAACAGTTACATTTTTTTTGTTTCAACAGTCATCTGGCAGGAGGGTAGTATTTTTCCCTGGGCCCGCAAATTTTAAAAAACTGTGAATGTTTTTGGTGCCCCAATATATTGTAGGGAAATTATATTACAAAAACGGGTTTCCTTTTAATTTGTTGAACCATGAATAATCAAAAAATACATAAAAAGGGCAAAAAATTGTACTAAATATATACATTTTTATGTTTTAATAACTCCACCATTTGGCCCCCACCAATGCCCTCCCCACTGCGATTTCCCTACTACCCTCCCCCCCACCCCCCAACTGGCAGCCACCCCCCCCACCATTTCACGGGGTAGTGTTTTTTTTTGTTCTTTTTTTTTCCTATTAAACTCAAAATAAAAAATGTAAACCCATTAAATGATTGCATTTTGGGAAAATGGCTATTAGGAAGTATTAACGGTGACATAAAGTGTTTACTCTTGAACACAGAAAAGAATCAAAACCATTTCTGCTATTCCCTAAAAATAACCAATAGTAAAAATAATAATAATAAATATGATATAATTTTAAGATGGAAAATTTTACAAAAATATAGGGAGTGGTTGCACAACGTCAGTGTGACCTTTTTTTTTATCTGAGTGAACATTTCCCCCCCGCCCCTTTCCCAAAAATGTATTTTATTTAATAAAAAATATGTTAAGTAAAAGGACACAAAGTGCAACTAATGTGACATTTTTTGTGGCCCAAACCCCCCTTTCCCCTTTTCCAGGAGCTTTATCAACCATTACAAACAAAACATGGACACAGAGGGTATAAAGGCTCAAGTGGGGGGGAAAAAACTAGTGAGGTAAACCCTTTCGATTTACTAAATGGGAGAAATAAGTAGTAGTAAATAGTGGTAGTGACAAAAGGGAATACAATATTTTAGAGCAATTAATTTGTACATGAAAAAAAGGTATAAAAAAACTAGTAAAATGGGTAAAAAATCCTTTTACTCAAACGAATTAAAATTTCTCTACCATAAGGGATTATTTTGTCACACCAAAAACTACTAAATAAATACTACTACTACCCCCGTGAACAACGAAAGGGGACCCACTAGATTCACCCCACTCTGAGCCCCTTTTTATACCCCTGTGGGGCCCTTATTGGTTTTTTAATGGCTTGATAAAGCTCCTGGAGACGAAACGTTGCCACAATAAATGTCACATTAGTTTTCACTTGTGTCCTTTTTAAATTTCATATTGTCCCTAAAATTTTACCCAACCTTTTTTACAACATATATGTTATAAATAATAATAGTAAAATATTATTTAAAACATTTTTATTAATTTAAAATGTATTTAGGTTTTTAACCATTGCCCCCAATCAATGCCCCCCTACCCCTCCAGTCCCCACTTTAATCTACAGGCACCAAACACAAAAGAATTATTGTGAAAAGTTTGGAAGAGCAGGGGGACTAAGGGTTTACTCCAGCAAAAAAACAAAGTCACACTTTACATGTGTCAACCCCCCTTCCCCCCGTATTTTGTACAATTTCCTTTTTCAATTATATCCTATTTATTATTTTTTTTTTTTTTATTATTATTTTTATTATTATTGTTATTATAAACTGTAGCAGAAATGTTTTTTTCCCCTTTTCAGTTTTTTCCCAAAAGTAAACACTTTTATGTCCCCCCCGTTTTAAATTTTCTGTCCAATACCATTCCAATATGCAGTTTATGAAAGGGTTTACATTATTTATACTGTAGTTTTAAAAGCAAAAAATGAAAAAAAAAACCTAAACAATCACCACGCTTTTTTGGTGGGGGGGGCTGGCCCGCCAGTTGCGGGGGTTTGAAAGGGGGGGTAGTAGGTACTCGCAGGTGGGTTTTGGGGAAAATTAAATTAAAGATTTTGGGGGGCTGGGGAAATTTGGGTGGCTGGGAATTTGGCGGGTTTGGGGAAATTTGCGAATGTGTGAAGCCCCTGAAAGTTTTTAAAACGTGGGAAAGTTGAGGGAGAAACCCGTAATTTATACAGGAGAAGGGGTTACTAGCCCCTTTCTCCCTATTATTATTACCATCCACATATGTAAAGTTTAATCATTTATTAAGCCGACACGAGAGACACAGAGAATGTAATAATAATAATCACTCTGGAATGCTTTAAATGTTAGCTATCAAACCTGTACGAAATACATATGACATTAAAACGCCCCAGAGTGATTATTAATTATATTTTATTATTATTATCACCAACAACACGCCTTGTTCACTGAATTTAATCACTTCTTAATGAAACTGCCACGAGAGACCAAGAATGTAAACACAGGAACACACCAGCTAACCCCTTTACCGTGAACTTCTTTTGTACTTTTTCCATTTTCTTCTTCCAAGTGCTGCTGCACTTCTGTCTTGTACTATGGGGTGCACAATCATAAGATTTATGACGAAATATGTAGTAATTATAGACGAAATATTAGTCTTGGAATTGCTTGATGCTCAGACCTATCACTAATCCTTTTACAATGAACTTCTTTTGTACATACTTCTTCCATTTTCCTCTTCCAAGTGCTGCTGCTTTTCTATCTTGTACTATGGGGTGTACAATCAAGTACAAATATGTTGTCTTGGAGACTTTAAAAGCTAGTATATTGAGTGGCTGTAAGAAGGAGATTGAAATGCTTGACACTGAGCCACTGCGCTGCCTGTTTCCGTGATCCAAGTTCTCGTACGGCATAAAATACTGTCTCGTCAGAGAGCCCATCATAACTCTGGGTTGTTGGTAAACGAGTACATTGGTAAGTGAGGAGAGGCTGTAGTAGGGTAGGTAGGTATTGAATAATGTGGTAGGTATCGTAGCCCATCTGGCCACCCCACCCACACATTATATACTAGGCATTTAAAGTGCCTTAGAGCAATAAAATGCATATACAGTACACTCATTACTTACCTTAAAGTATTTGTAGTCTTCATATAGGGTGAGAAGTGAGTAAACAAGATAAAACGAATAAACAAGAGAGAGAATTAGTACATGAGACAGGACAGACGTGAGTTTTGTATACAAACCAGGCGAACGCGTATGGTTTTACTTCACTCCGTCAAGCATGCTAGAAAAACATCTCATATTTATGTTGGTTTATTTTACTGTGGGTATATTTATCATGTTTTATGTTATGTAACATGTTTGTTATATAATTTTGAAAAAAAAGTATCACGGATTAAGCAAAACGTCTATATTAACATTTTATATGACATTTAATGTGCCTCACAGTGATTATTATCTTTTTTTTTTTTCAACAAGTCGGCTGTCTCCCACCGAGGCAGGGTGACCCAAAAAAGAAAGAAAATCCCCAAAAAGAAAATACTTTCATTATCATTCAACACTTTCACCTCACACATAATCACTGTTTTTGCAGAGGTGCTCAGAATACAACAGTTTAGAATCATATACGTATAAAGATACACAACATATCCCTCCTAACTGCCAATATTATTATCATTATTATTATCATTATTAATATGGCATCTTCAAGACTAATAAGACACTCTTATTAGTCTGTAAGTTTACTTAGGTACAGGTACACGTAAGTACAGTGGACCCTCAGGTAACGATGGCATCACCTAACGTTAAATCCGGCTAGCAATACATTTTAACGCAAAAATTTTGCCTTGGCTAGCGCTAAAAAACTCACCCAATGTGATTCGTTTGAGACACGGTCACATGTGGCCTGAGCACGCCTCACTTGTCCCATGGGTGCCAGTGTTTACAAGCCAGCCACCGCGGTCGCATCCAAGCATACAATCGGAGCATTTCATATTATCACAGCATTTTTAGTGATTGTACCTGCAAAATATGTCACCATGGGCCCCAAGAAAGCTTCTAGTGCCAACCCTACAGGAAAAAGGGTGAGAATTACTATGGATATGAAGAAAGAGATAATTGCTAAGTACGAAAGTGGAGTGTGTGTCTCTGAGTTGGCCAGGTTGTATATGAAACCCCAATCAACCATCGCTACTATTGTGGCCAAGAAAACGGCAATCAAGAAAGCTGTTCTTGCAAAAGGTGCAACTTTGTTTTCAAATAAGAGATCGTAAGTGATAGAAGATGTTGAGAGACTGTTATTGGTGTGGATAAACGAAAAACAGCAGGAGATAGCATCTCTCAAGCGATCATATGTGAAAAGGCTAGAAAGTTGCATGAGGATTTAATAAGAAAAATGCCTGCAACTAGTGGTGATGTGAGTGAATTTAAGGCCAGCAAAGGTTGGTTTGAGAGATTTAAGAATTGTAGTGGCATACATAGTGTGAAAAGGCATGGTGAGGCTGCCAGTTCGGACCACAAAGCAGCTGAAAAATATGTGAAGGAATTCAAGGATTACCCTAGACAGTGAAGAATTGAAACCTGAACAAGTGTTTAATTGTGACAAAACAGGCCTGTTTTGGAAGAAAATGCCAAACAGGACCTACATTACTCAGGAGGAAAAGGCACTCCCAGGACATAAGCCTATGAAAGACAGGCTTACTCTCTTGATGTGTGCTAATGCTAGTGGTGATTGCAAAGTGAAGCCTTTATTGGTGTATCACACTGAAACTCCCAGAGTGTTCAGGAGAAACAATGTCCTCAAGGCTAATTTGTGTGTGATGTGGAGGGCAAACAGTAAGGCATGGGTCACTAGAGACCTTTTCTATGACTAGTTACACCATGCATTTGCCCCCACTGTGAAAAATTACCTCCTGGAAAATAAATTGGACCTTAAGTGCCTCCTGGTATTAGACAATGCTCCTGCCACATGCAGAGCGACTTTCTGGGGACATGAGTTTCATTAAGGTCAAGTTTTTGCCCCCTAATACCACTCCTCTCCTGCAGCCCATGGACCAGCAGGTCATTGCAAACTTCAAAAAACTCTACACAAAAGCTATGTTTCAAAGGTGCTTTGTAGTGACCACAGAAACTCAATTGACTCTAAGAGAGTTTTGGAGAGATCACTTTAGCATCCTCAGTTGTGTAAACATTATAGGTAAGGCTTGGGAGGAAGTGACTAAGAGGACCTTGAACTCTGCTTGAAAGAAACTGTGGCCAGAATGTGTAGACAAAAGGGATTTTGAAGGATTTGAGGCTAACCCTGAGAAGTGTATGCCAGTTGTGGAATCAGTTGTGGCATTGGGGAAGTCCTTGGGGTTGGAGGTTAGTGGGTAGGATGTGGAAGAGTTGGTGGAGGAAGACAGTGAAGAACTAACCACTGATGAGCTGCAAGATCATCTTCAACAGCAGAGGCCAGACCTAAGGAAACTGCTCCGGAGGAGGGGATAGAGAAATTGAGGAAGTTGCCTGCTTCAAAGATTAAGGAAATGTGTGCAAAGTGGCTTGAAGTGCAACCTTTTTGATGAAAATCACCCTCGCACAGCTATAGCAAGCCGTGCTGGTGACTATTACACTGACAATGTTGTGAACCACTTTAGGAAAAGACATAAAGGAACGGGAGGGTAAAGGCCTCTATGGACAGATATGTTGTGCGACAGAGGTTCCCAGTGACTCTCAAGCTGGTCCTAGTGGCATTAAAAGAAGGAAGTAACCCCGAAAAGGACTTGATACTCAAGTCCTAATAGAAGGGGATTCCCCTTCTAAACATTAACAACATCCACACTCTCCCCTCCTCCCATTCCATCAATCATCACCAGATCAATAAAGGTAAATGTCAGTTTGTGTGTATTAAAATTAATATTTCATGTGGTAAAATTTTTTTTTTTTTCATACTTTGGGATGTCAGGAACGGATTAATTTGATTTCCATTATTTCTTATGGGGAAAACTAATTCAGCTAACAATGAGCTATCAGGAACGGATTAATATCGATAGCTGAGGGTCCACTGTATAATAATTATCAGAGTACAGTGGTCCCTCGTTTTTCGTAATTAATCCGTTCCTGGAGCCGTTACTATAAACGAAATTTACGATTTACGAATCAATTTTCCCCATAAGAAATAATGTAAATACAATTAATCCGTTCCTAACACCCAGAAGTATTAAAACAAAAAAAATTTTAACATGAAATATACATGTAGTACATAAACAATACAGTGGGAAATGATGAATGAAACTTTAACATCATAACACTTACCTTTATTGGAGATTCTTCTTAGTGTATGGGAGACTGGAGAGGAGAGAGAGTGGATTGTTTATAGTTTGGAAGGGGAATCCCCTGCCATCATCACCCTCAGGTACCATTTGCTTTTTCTGGGTTGCTTCTCTTCTCTGTTTTCTTAATGCCACTAGGACCACCTTGAGAGTCACTGGAGTCCTGTCTCACAAAATAACTGTGCAGAGAGCTCTGTTTCTGGCCTCTCTTTAACAACTTCCCCTAAAATGGCCCAAGACTTTGTCACTGTAACATGTTGCCAACCGGCTTGCAACAACCTTGTTAGGGTGATGTTTCTCCATAAAGCTTTCCATCTTACCCCACATAGTAAAAATCTCTTTAATTTCTAAAGAAGGCACCTTCTTCCATCTCTCTTCCTCCTCCTCTGCAGCAAGATTCTGAGCTGCGATGTGTTGCTCTTCCTGCTGAAGCTCTTGCAGCTCCTCAGTGGTGAGCTCTTCATTGTGGTCTTCCACATCCTCCAAACTCACATCCAACCCCATGGAACTCCCCAGTGCCACAATTGATTTTACAACAGACATAGGCTCATTAGGGTCAGTCCCAAATCCTTCAAAATCCCTCTTGTCGACACAATCTGGCCACAATTTTCTTCAGGCAGAATTCAAAGTCCTGGTAGTCACTCCCTCCCAAGCCATACCTATAAGGAGGATGCTGAAGTGTTTTCTCCAAAATTCCCTTAGGGTCAAGCGAGTGTCTGTGGCCACAGTCAAGCACCTGTGAAACATTGCTTTTGTGTAGAGTTTTTTAAAGTTTGCAATAACCTGCTGGTCCATGGGTTGGAGGAGAGGAGTGGTATTCGGGGGCAAGAACTTTACTGTGATGAACCCAAACTCCTCAAAAATTAGGTCATCCAACTTTGGAGGATGAGCAGGTGCATTGTCCATTACTAGCAGGCACTTGAGATCCAATTTCTTTTCCAGGAGATACTCCTTCACACTAGGGCCAAACACTTCATTGAACCACGCGACGAAAATTTCCCTCGTGACCCATGCCTTACTATTAGATTTCCAAAACACACACAATTTACTCTTCATAACATTGTTTTTCCTGAACACTCTGGAATTTTCAGAATGGTACACTAGTAATGGCTTCACTTTGAAATCCCCACTAGCATTAGCACAGAACATTAGCGTCAGCCTGTCTTTCATAGGCTTGTGTCCTGGCATTGCCTTTTCCTCTTGTGTAATGAAGGTCCTCTTTGGCATTTTCTTCCAAAAGAGGCCTGTTTCATCACAATTGAACACTTGTTCAGGTTTCAGTCATTCAGCCTCTATGTACTCCTGGAATTCATGAACATATTTTTCAGCCGCCTTGTGGTCCGAACTGCAGCCTCACCATGCCTTACCACACTGTGTATGCCAGTACGGTTTCTTAAATCTACTCAAACCAGCCTTTGCTGCCCTTAAATTCACTCACTTCACCACTGTTTGCAGGCAATTTCTTTACCAAATCTTCATGCAACTGCCTAGCCTTTTCACAAATAATCGAAGTCATAAGAGTATCTCCCGCTAATTGTTTCTCATTTATCCACACCAATAATAACTTCTCAACCTCTTCCAGTACTGGTGATCTCATTTTTGTCAGCATACTTACTCCCTTTGCAACAACAGCATCCTTTATTTCCTTTTTCTTGGCCACTATGGAACATAAGGTTGTGTAGGGTTTCTTATACATCCTGGACAGTTCAGCCACACTTGTGCCACTTTCATATTGTTCAATGATGGTTTTCTTAACCCTTTCAGGGTCCAAGGCCCAAATCTGGAGTCACACACCAGTGTCCAAGAATTTTCAAAAAAAAAATTTGTTATTTTTTCTTATGAAATCGTAGAGAATCTTTTTGTGAAGGTAATAAAACAAAAAGTACGAAATTTGGTGGAAAATTGATGAAATTATGCTCTCGCAAATTTTGATGTGTCAGCGATATTTACGAATCGGCGATTTTGCCGACTTTGACTCCCATTTTAGGCCAATTACATTATTCAACAACCAAATCTTAGCTATTTCACTGAGTATTACTATATTCTATCCGATTGAGCACAAGAATATCGCCAAGTCAACTGTTTCAACTACAAAATAAAGTGATCGGAAATGTAATTTGGCCAAAACTTTAACACAAGTTCAAAATATTCCAATTTCAAAAATAGAGGTCCCAGAATGAACAATGGTAGGCACCATGGCACTAAACTAACATTTCCTCTGTCCATTATTATGTTTTGAGCTTAACAATAAAGCCATTTTGATTTCTTATTACATAATGAATTTTTAATTCACCCAAAAAATAGAAGATTTACTGTTATGCATACTGTAATTAATTTATAAAAATCATTCACATATTGTGAATGTATTTAGACCCACAGCTGGCGTGTATTAGACGGTGAGTCGTTTGTTTACTCTTGAATATCGCAAAAATTTAACATTTCTGCTACTTTGAGCTCAGTTTCAAGCCATTTCCAGTGCTAAAACCAATCAAAAAACAATCTCTATTTCTGATAATATGTTTCCATTCATCAAAATGAGACCAAGAAATCGCAAAATACAACATAAAAATCATACGAAAAAACACTGCAAGAGTTGCTGTTGTTATCGAGAAAACATGATTTCATTTTTTTCTCGGACAGGATCACCAGTGTGCTGCCAGGATCTGTTTATGTGGTGCACACATCCACTAGAGTATTCTCTTCATATTAGGCCCCAAAAGTACCCCTCACGGGTTTTCAAGTGAGCTGAGCTCAAAGGCGTAGATCTACGGTTTGGACCCTGAACGTAAAGCGTAGATCTACGGACGACCTAAAGGGTTAAATTCAACGTATTCCACCTTCTTTACCACAGGCTTGCACTAGAGCTTCTTTGGACCATGGTAGCTTATTTATACTTTCAAGCACTAAATTAAATGGGAAATTTTTGAAATATTTCGCTGAGCAAATGAGGGGCTTCGCTCACTGGTTTAAAAAATGCCAGACTGGCTTTCCCCCCCCGGTCAGGCCTGGGACTCTCCCGGACGAACTACGACTGCGAGTCAACCTAGAAAAGCGAGTCCCTTTATACGAAAATACCCCTATTTTTGGCGAATTTTACGATTGCCGGGAACTACGAAAGCGGGGACCAAATTATATAAATATGATAACCCTTTTTAAAACTTAAAATATTGGAAATTTTTGAAACATAATGAGAGACGCAGTGCCAGGAGATGTAAACAAACTGGCGGTGCACACCGTATTAGAAGGGCGGGAGCCGTTTTAAAAGAGTTTTGGGCATCATTTGAAATTGCCTTATTAGAGGAATGCCATAAAAGGGGCCTACTGTAAATTGTTTTACACGATGTAGGAAATTTCTGGTGTCTTGTTTTTGTCTCATAACCCTGCAAGTTTTTAGGTTGTCTTGCCCATTTTTCTTACACTTAGGCACACATGCATGACAAGCATATACCCGTGGAACCTTTTTTTTGAGCGAATCCATTCCAAAGGTCGGCCTAAAATTTGAAGCATTATTTCCCCAAAATTAATGTAAATACAATTAATCCATTCCAGGCACCCAAAAATTTTCACAAAAAACAGATTTTTTAAAGATTAAATTTTGTTTTACCTAACAAAACAACGAGAACAAAAAAAATAAAATTGGGGATTTAAAACACTATTACATACCTTTACGAAA
>NW_026469405.1:0-12867 GCF_026875155.1 Cherax quadricarinatus
CCCTGGGTAGCTCTTGATTTTTCCCTAGGCAGTTTTTTTGGGTAGCTCCAGGCAGCTCCAGGTAGTCCTAGGCACTTTCGGGTAGCTCCTAGGCAGCTCTTTGGTTTTCCAACGAAACCCAGGGTAGCTCCTGGCACCCTCAGGTAGCTCCTAGGCGGGCTCTTAGGTAGTTCCTAGGCAGCTCTTTGGTAGCTCCTAGGCAGCTCTTGGAAAGCTCCTAGGCAGCTCTTTGGTAGCTCCTAGGCGGGCCTTTGGAAAGCTCCTGGCAGCTTCAGGTAACTCTTAGTAAAGCTCTTTGGTAGCTCCTAGGCAGCTCTTAGGTAGCTCCTGGCAGCTCTTAGGTAGCCCCTAGGTAGCTCTTTGGTAGTTCCTAGGAGCCCTTTGGTAGCCCCTAGGCAGCTCTCAGGTAGCTCCTAGGCAGCTTTCGGTAGCTCCTAGGCAGCTCTTTGGTAGCTCCTACGCAACTCTCAGTATCTCCTAGGCAGCTCTCAGGTAGCTCCTGGGCACTCTTAGGTAGTTCCTAGGCAGCTCTTTGGTAGCTCCTAGGCAGCTCTTTGGTAGCCCCTAGGCAGCTCTTGGTAGTCCTAGGCACTCTTAGGTACCCTCCTAAGCAGGTCTTAGGTAGCTCCTAGGCAACTCTTTAGTAGCTCCTAGGCAGATCTTAGGTAGCTCCTAGGCAGCTCTTTGGTAGTTTCCCTAGGCAACTCTTTGGTAGCTCCTAGGAAGCTCTTTGGTATAGCCCCTAGGCAGCTCTTTGGTAGTTCCTAGGCAGCTTGGTAGCTCCTAGGCAGCTCTCAGGTAACTCTTAGTCAGCTCTTGGTAGCCCCTAGGCAGCTCTTAGGTAGCTGCTAGGCAGCTTTTTAGGTAGCCCCTAGGTAGCCCCTTAAGCAACTCTTACCTTTCACATTGTTCCCAGATTACGAATCAAACTCTTATACGGGTTAGGGACTGACCATCTCAAAACAACCATCTTTGAAAGGTTGGACTGGATTACAGTCTCTTTTGCCTCTGTTACCTACTGAAAAATTTTTACTGGGTAGCTAAACATTTGGCACTAATGATACCTAACTGTTGAAAACACCACATCTTACCAAACCACCTTCAATTTTACATAGTTTAAACAAATTTCTCGTTCGTATGAAAACATTTTATTTTTAATATCTTTGACTTTCTTCAGCATCTTTTCATGTGTAGCCCTCCCAGTTTGAAATCCTGGTTAAGCCCCATCCCACTTACTACTGAAATCCTGGTTTAAGCCCCAAATCCCCTTACTACTGAAATCCTTGGTTTAAGCCCCATCCACTTTACTACTGAATCCTGTTTAAGAGAACCCCTCCCACTTACTACTGAAATCCTGGTTAAGCCCCATCCCACTTACTACGAAATCCTGGTTTAAACCCCCCCATCCCACTTACTACGAAATCCTGGTTTAAGCCCCATCCCACTTACTACTGAAACCTGGTTTAAGCCCCGTTAACTAAAATTTCTGGCTGCGCTGCTACGTTCAGGTTTTTCACTCAAAAACCAAGTTGCCCTTCCGGTATTTCAACTCACAACAAGTTGCCCTTCCCTGTTTCACTCACAAACAAGTTGTCTTCCTGGCATTTCAACTCCAAACAAGTTGTCTTCCTGGTTTTCAACTCACAAACAAGTTGTCTTCCGGATTTCAACTCACAAACAATTGTCTTCCTGGTATTTCAACTCACAAACAAGTTGTCTTCTGGATTTCAACTCACAAACAAGTTGTCTTCCGGTGATTCAACTCACAAACAAGTTGTCTTCCTGGCATTTCAACTCACAAACAAGTTGTCTTCCTGGTATTTTTCAACTCACAAACAAGTTGTCTTCCTGGCATTTCAACTCACAAACAAGTTGTCTTCCTGGTATTTCAACTCACAAACAAGTTGTCTTCCGGGAAATTTCAACTCACAAACAAGTTGTCTTCCGGGTATTTCACTCACAAACAAGTTGTTTTCCCGGGGTGTTTCAACTCAAAAACAAGTTGTCTTCTGGCATTTCAACTCACAAACAAGTTGTCTTCCTGGATTTCAACTCACAGACAAGTTGTTTTTCCTGGTATTTAAACTCAAAAACAAGTTGTCTTTCCTGGCATTTAACTCACAAAAAAGTTGTTTTCCCTGGCATTTTAACTCACAAACAAGTTTGTCTTCCTGGTGCTTCATCTTACAAACAACTTGCTTCTATGAAAATTTTTTGGTTCCCAAACTCCTCGTGTGTTTTGGATATGTAAGTGTGGATATGTAAGTGTGGATATTTTTTGAATTTTTATATTTTCGAAATTAAAAACGCATACATAAAATACAAATCAATATTAAACAAGCTTAAGTAGTTAAGTCACCTTAAAATATTAGTGAGAGTGAGACAGTATTAAAATTAGTCCAGACTAACGTTTAGGCGTCTTTAATATAGAGGCCAGTTGTTTCGGAGTTACCTGGAGAGAGTTCCGGGGTCAAAAGCACCCGCGTATTTTAATTTAAAAGCTTTACAGGAGTTAGTGCAATCACTTGAGCTTGTGGAGAAGACAAAAAAATATATTGCCGAAGAAAACAGGGGAAATTTGAGTGACTTACATCTGGCCTTGCCGGTAGAGCGTCGTGCCTGACCATGGTGATAAAGCCAGACAATGGCAGCGTAAAGGGAGCGGCATGACGCCGCTGGCCCAGCACACCAGACCAACATAAAGTCTCGTAGCTCCTCCTACAGCGGTAGTCGAAGTCCTCACGCACCAGTCGCCCCCACCCGCACACCCACCTCCATGTGTACCTGTGGGGCGTTTATGCGTATATAGGAGGGTTACATGAGGGAGGGTTACGCACAAGGGATGACACATTAAGTTTACTCATACGGAATTAAAAAAAAGGGGTAGTAGAATAATGGAATGAATGAATGAACGGATAATAAAATGTTACAACTATTAAAAATGTAAACAGATTATTGGTTATTATTATTATTATTATTATTATTATTATTATTATTATTATTATTATTATTATTATTATTACTATTATTATTATTATTAATATTATTTTTAAATATATTTGTTATTATTATTATTTTTAAAATTATTATTATTATTATTATTATTATTATTATTATTATTATTATTATTATTATTATTATTATAGCTTTGCAGGAGTCAGTACAATCACTTGACCAAGAAAGTGCTGGAGGAAGATTCAATGCACAGTTTCATGACTGGTATGAAAATATCCAAGAGGCCAGTAATCAGGGAATTTAGTTGAAAAAACCTTGGCTGGGAGTGGGACTCTGCCCCTGTAAACAAAACAGAGTGAACCTGCTTTTCCAGAAGGTATATATATCACACACCCCACAAAACACACACACACACACACAAAAACACCACACACACACACACACCACACACACACACACACACACACACACACACACACACTACATATATATATATATATATATATATAAAATATATATATATATAAAATATATTATATAATATATAATATATATATATATAATAAATATATAAAATGATTTGATTACATTCTGCTAGAAAATGTAAACAAATAATTAATTATTTAAGTATATTTTTTCATTCTTATAAATCATCTTCCCTAATAAAGTTAAATTGTAAAAATTTTTTCGTTGATTAAATAAAAATCAGCATTTTTAAAATATCTTTCAGAAAATCAAATTATTCATTATTAATGATATTTCTCTTAGTTAAAACCATTTAAAATTTTCCCGTAAAAAACTTTACATCTTTTTCAATATTGTTTAATCGTTTAAAATATATTTTTCCCCGCATTTAAAATATTTCGAAACCCTCATAGGTGATTATCGTTTCCATTTTCAATTTCCTTTCTGCTCACCAATGGAATTTTTTTTCTTCCCAAAATGACGGATGTGGACTTATTTTTCAAAAAATTGATACATAAAAGAGATTTGTCTCTGTAATTATAGCTTTACCTCGATGCTGGCCATTGTACGGAGCTCAACCTGGGCTTTAGCATAAAAAGGGTCTAAGCTCGAGCCTCAGTATCGTAAAACAATTTACCTCATCTGTGTCATAGAAAGATATCATCAGACGAGCCTTGTTTTTGTAAATTCGTGGGTAAAAAATCTCGTGATGCTGGGCGCTGCGGTGCCTGTTTTTTTTTTTTTCATTGTGGGAAATGCGTGTGTTGTGTGTGTGGTGTGTGTGTGTGTGTGGTGTGTGTGTGTGTGTGTGTGTGTGTGTGTGTTCTTACCATTTTGTCCTAGGCACATGTCGATTAGACAATAGCCGTTGTGGTGTGTGTGTGGTGTGTGTGTGGTGTGTTGTGTGTGTGTGTGTGTGTGTGGTGTGTGTGTTTTTGGGTTTTGTGTCTGGTGTATTACTGTTTTCTTTGGGAATTATCCTGCCGTTTTCCCAACCCTTTTTTTTTTTGTTGTGTGTGTGTGTGTTGGTGTGGGTGTGTGGTGTGTGGGGTGTGTGTGTGTGTGGGGTGGTGTGTGTGTTGTGTTTATTTTTTTGTGTGTCTGGTGTATTTACTTTTTTCTTTGAATGTATCCTGTACCGTTTCCCAACCCTTTTTTTGTTTGTGTGTGGTGTGTTGTGTGTGGTGGTGTTTTGGGTGTGTGTTGGTGTGTTTGTGAGAGAGAGAGAGAGGGAGAAGGAGAAAAGAGAGAGAGAAAGGCACATGGCAAACGAGCACAGCAAAATAAAATAATTAGAAAAATTTAGCTACATCTCTCAAAGAATAAAAAACCAAAAAAGGAACATTACAAATTTTTATTTTTAAAAAGATAAAACCCTTGCTTCTTGTATTAATTCTGTTAAGGTCATAATCCGATTTTTGTATATACTAAAAATTTTTCCCAAAATATTATAAATTTAAATTTTTAATATATATATATATTTATATTTATATTTAAAAATATATTTTAATATATATAAAATAATATATAAAATATATATAGGTAAATATCCAAACCAGGATACGGGGATGCAAAACAACCACGGGGGGATTTAAATGAAGCTTTGGGCCTTTCGTTTTGCAACAACACACCAGGAGCTTGAAAAATTGCAGAAAAGAGAAGATTTTCCATGAAAATACTTCCCCCATTGTGGTACAAGTGAAATTAAAACAAATTTTAAAAAAATATAATAATTTTTTTCGTTTTGCCCGGGGTACACCTTGCAAAAACAAATTTCAAACACCATTTCGGAATAATTCACAGAAAATAATTAATAAAAACCAATTCAAAATAACATTTTAAAAAACAGGTGTTCGGGTTCTCTACTTCGTTCCCTGAATTGGTCCAGAAAATGGAACCCAAAAATATCGCCAAGTTTTTCCCCTCCGCATGTGAAATTTACCGAAAAAAGGGTTTACTCCCTTCCTGCAGACCCCCAAAAGCCCCCAACCCAGACAGGTGAATTGGTTCCCGGGCACGATGGGGGTGGGTGGGGCGAGAACGAAGGCCAAGCCAGGTATACAGCGGCTTTTCTTGGCTTTGTATCTGCACCATACATGGTTTTCAGGGTTTAGCGATGGCATAACACGTTGGGGGAGAGGGTTACCTACTGTTATTATATTAATTATTTTTAATTATTATTTTTTATTATTATTTATTTATTATAATTTTTTATTATTTTTAAATTTAATTATTTTTTATTTATTTAATATTTGTTTTTAAAAATTTTTACAAATAAAACAATAAAATATAAAATTTTTAAAACAAAAAAATGAATAGATTACAAAAAATTTTTATTAAATACTGATAAGATATTAATAATAAAAAAAAATAATAATAAAAATAATAAAAATAAAAAAAAAAAAAATAAAAATAAAAATAATAAAATAAAAAATAAAATAATAATAATAATTTTAATCAAAAAATTAACTGAACAGAAAAAAAATATGGAAATATTTCACCATAAAATTTTTTAATCGAAGGGCCACCAAGAAGGAAAAAAATCTCTACTTTCCTGATAAACACTTTTCAAAATTGGTTGAAGTTCGTAATTTTTTTTTCTTTTTTTTTCTGTCACACAGCGAGAGTCCCATCCTCTGAAGATGTCACATTCGAACTCGAGTTTGAAAATTTACATTATCGTAATACAATTTAAGTTTGGGGTTTGCAAATTGTTAAAGCTGAGCAAAATTTTTATAGCCAATGGGGCGGGCGCAGAGTTTGTTAAATTTGTTAAATTCACTCTCATACGAGGGTAAAAAGTTGGGGGTAACCTTCACAAACCCCTGTACACACAGAATACACTATACAGTATATCAAAGATTATGAATCTCCCCATTTTTCCCCTGAAGCGGACCGACCCAAGGGGCGCAGCAATCATTTACCTTCTGGAGGCCACGATAGCCTTGGAACATAAAGGGGCTGCCCTTGGGTCCCTGGTCTTTTAATGAATCGGAACTCAGTTCATTGAAAAACTGTAGCATTTTTTCCCTTTTATGACCCCAAGGGCTCTGATTCCACAGGATAAATTGAACTGATCCGATATCCTGAAATTCTTTCAGACCCCCCCTTCCCCACTGACTTCTATTATTAATAATATATATATATAATAAATATAATAATATAATATAATATATAATATATATATAAATAATATAACAAATATATAATATAAATAATAAATATATATATATAAAATATATAAATAATATATATATATAAATAAAATATAATAAATATATATTATAATATAATGTATATGTGTGTGTGTGTGTGTGTGTGGGGTGTGTGTGTGTGTGTGTGTGTGTTTGGTGTGTTGTGTGTGGTGGGTGCGTGTCTTGATATACACTAAAATTGCTTTTTTCCCTACTTTTCTTTTTTAAGGGTTTTTTTTAAACGGGTGGTGTAAACATGACTCGCAGCCTTCGGATCCTGGAGTCGATAGACTTTTAAATCAATATACCACAAACCCAACCAACCCAAAAATAATGAAAAAGTCATTTTGGAGCGACTTCCCGGAGAGACTTACATCTACAGCGTATTTGCATGAAACCTTGGGTGATACACATCTGCTCCCCATTCCAGTGTCGTGTAAGTAGGTCCCCAGTATGCATAGTTTTTGCACAGAGGGGCCTTTGTACCGGGGGGAAGATAAATAACTCTAAAGGCAACCTCCCCCAATATTTCAATAAGCTATTTCTTCGTAAAAAAGTCCTATCGCGTCTCATACGTCCATCATTTTTCCCTCCCAAATTCTTACTGCTTAAAAATTCATCGGGAAGGTTTTTTCAAATAAGTTTTTTTTTTGGTAGTGTGTGTTGTAGCGGTGTGTTGTTTTGTATGCGTGTTGGTGTGTGTGTTTTTGTTGTGGGTGTGTTGTGTGGTGTGGTTTTTGGTGTGTGGGGTGTGTGTGTTGTGTGTGTGTAAGTGTATGGGGGAACATTTAAAAACTTATACGCGTTGATGTCTGCACGTACAGTGTTTTAAAATATTCAATTTCTGAATATGACTAAAGCCGGGAAGGGGAAGCAATCGGTTTTGGCTCGGGGAAGGGTTGCTCTTTGACAAGAGCCCTTCATCATCATCAAGACCCCCTACCTCCCCCTTCCCGGTTGTTGCAGAATTCCCACGGGGCCCTGAATACACCCATTTCCAAGATGATTATAGACGCGCAACTCACACCGAAAGGGCAACATTTTCAATCCCCGGGGGCGGGTGAGATGCCGGGTCAATTTTTTTAACAAGCTGCCCGTTTCCATAAGTAATAATTCGAAGGATGCACTTCATCAAAATAAAAATCAAACGAAAAAAAACTTCAAAAACCGAAGAAAGGTTTTGGGGCCATCCTAAACCCAGCCCCTTATAAACTTATTTCTACCCAAAAAATAACACACAATAAGATACTGACATGAAACAGAGGGAAATTTTTTCTAAATGCTGCCTTTTTTTTGATAAAAAATAAATTTTCGTGGCATTTAGGGTTTTTAAATTCCTAGAAAGGGGGCTATTTTTTCTGTAACAAGGGGGGTGAAAATCCCATCGTGAGATATCATGGGGGTCTTCTTATAAATTTTTTTAAGTATATCTTTACTTTTCCCAACTATTTTTCCCCAGTTTATTTTTAGTTTACTTTTTTAATTTTAACTCTGGAGTCGAAAATTTATTCCAACCCAGAAAGGGCTCCTCCGTTGTCACAGAACGCCAGAAAAAGCTGTTTCCCAAAGGAAATAAACCAACCGGGGGGTTTAACGTTTTATCTTGGATATTAAAGGGAGACGGCATGAAAATTTTGGATTTTTTTTTTTTTTTGTAAAGCAGTAATCCTTACAAACCATTGGGAAACCCCCCGAATTAGAATAATATTCAAAATACAGGAAATATTCAACTTACAAAACTTTTGGGACCTGTATTTTATATAATAATTATACAATAAAATATACCATAATTTATAAAGATGATAAATGTACTACACAAATTCTCAACGTTTTTTCATATATAAGGACTTTCTGCAATCCGGTTTTAATTAAATTTGTATGTACGTTTAAAGGGGTCAAACGTGCAGATTCGCTTATTATTTTTCAAATCAACACACTGCCTTGCATTAAAGGGGGTTTCCCCTTTAAAGGGAAAGTGTTTTTGAAGTTGGTGAAGGAAACTCCTATTTTTTAGTCCCCCTTCTTCAGACATGAAAACTTAGTCCCCCTCCTTTAAAAGTAACTTAGTCCCCTCTTTCAACAGCAACAAGTCCCTTTTTACAACAATAACTTTTCAAAATGGGATGCAGTACCGACAAGATGTGCAACATCTGGTATTTTTAAAATTTTGACGTTTCGCCATCCAGTGGTTTTATCAATACAAATTCTAGGACACACTTAAGACAGTAGAACTATATACAAAAGAGATTTTCAGAAAAGGATTTTTTATCCTTTTAACATTTAAAGGGGGGCCTTTAGAAGGGGAAGGGAAAGATTCCAAGGTCCTCAGGAGGGGCCTTTTTCTGGTGAAGGCCTGATCCAAGGACCGTGATGCTGGGGAAGGGGCCTTTATGCAGAACCTTCTCGAGGTGCCTTAGCTGGTAAAAACTCTTGATCCAAGAAACTGAAAGCACACCCTTTTCCCCTGGATTAAAAAGGGGTTACCTCCCTACCCCGTCCTGCACACCCTGACTGTTTAGCGCTTGCTGGTAACTCGCATTAAAAAAGTTTAAACGCCAATTTGAACCCCGGGGCCTGAACGTCGCGCTGAATTATTTTAAGGAAATTGAATTAATTTATAGGTCAGGTGGTACAACTCTTTTTTATAAGTGTGGGGTGTCATGTGTGGGGGTCTGTAAGGGTGTTGGGATCAATCAAATGAATTAGAAGCTACCACACACAGTATGAGCAAGAGAAGCAGTATGAGCAACATCAGCATAGGAGCAACAACTAGGAGCAACAGCATGAAGCAGCAGTAGCACAACAGCTAGGACAGCAGCACAGTAGGAGCAACACAGAATAACAGCAACGCAGTAGAGCAGCGGGAGGGGCAACAGCTAGACCAGCAGCACATCGGGAAAAAAACCAAAGGGAGTAGGGGCAACCGCAGCAGTAACACAGCAGCAACAACAGCACAGCACAAAAGCACAGCAAAAGGAGCAACAACATAGAGCGAAGCAGCAAAAAGGAGCAACAACATAGGAGCACAGCAGTAGGAGCAGCAACAGTAGGAGCAGCAAAAGCAGAAGGGGCAGCAGCAACAAAAGGGGGCACAGCAGTAGGGGCAACAGCAATGGACAACAGCGTAAAGCAGCAGTGGTAGGGGCAACGGCATAGGATCAACAGCACAAAAACATAGGCAGCAAAGCACAGCAGTTTCAGCAACAAAGCATAGAGAATAGAAGCAACAACAGTAGGGGCAATGAGTAAAAGTACTTCGAATTCAAATCCGTAGCTTCGAAATCAGGGCTTTTAGCTTCGAACTCGACTTATAGCTTTGAAAATCAGGTCTTGTCTTCGAACTCAGGTCTTGAACTTCGAACTCAGGTCTTGACTTCGAACTCAGGTTTGTAGCTTTTTTGAAATCAGGTCTTGTAGCTTCGAACTCAGGTCTTGTAGCTTTGAACTCAGGTCTTGGCTTTGAACTCAGGTCTTGAGCTTCGAACTCAGGTCTTTTAGCTTTTGAACTCGGTCCCGTAGCTTCGAACTCAGGTCTTGTAGTTCGAACTCAGGGCTTTTAGCTTCGAACTCAGGTCTTGTAGCTTCGAACTTAAGTCCT
Organism: Cherax quadricarinatus; assembly: GCF_026875155.1. NCBI lineage: Eukaryota > Metazoa > Arthropoda > Malacostraca > Decapoda > Parastacidae > Cherax > Cherax quadricarinatus. The sequence continues at coordinate 10,213 of NW_026469405.1, forward strand.
TTTAGTTTTTGAACTCAAGGCTTTTAGTTTCGAACCAGGTCTTTTAGTTTCGAGCTCAGGTTTCAGTCCCCAGAACCCACCAATGCATTCATATAAAATATTAAGATTTTTGTTTAATTTTCCCCTTTAAATTCTTTTTAAGAGAAAATCTGATAAAAAAAAACTTGATAATTTGTATTCTATCCACTGTACTTTAATTTTCTTTTCGTGGTATTTTACCTAAAATTTCAAAGTATCAAAAAAAACACGAACCTCTGGGTTTTCTAAATCTCATATCCCAAAATCGCTGCTTTTTGGGGCAGCCCAGCACATTACGCCCCCCTCGTGTAAACGCCAAGTCGTAATCACATTTTTCGGCCCAGCTTCGCAAAAGTTTTTACTAATAATGCAAAAACATTTAGCATCCTATTTCTGCTAGAAAATATAACTGAAGGATACGACCGGTTTTTCAACTGCGATTCTTTTTTAAAGAAAATGTCTTTGGTGGGAATTTTAATTTGGTGTATTGATTTAAAAAGCTCATTTATAATTTTGTAAAAAATTACACCAAAACTGCGTTTTAAAAGTTATGGCTGGAGAGAGAGGGAGAGAGAGAGAGAGAGAAAGAGAGAGAGTGGAGGGGGGAGGGGGAGGGGGCAGACATATATATAATAAAAAAAGATAAATATTTTATGAGTATTTTTAAATTTCGCAATAAAACATTTTCAAAGTTAATCAGGGATGAAAGCTGATTAACCCCATTGGTATGGGACATTAATCTTGTCACTCTTCAAGGAGGGAGGGGGGTGTGTTGATGGGGAGACGATATGAACCAAAGAAAAGAAACTACTTTCCCCCTCCCCCCGGCGCTGATGAAAAGAGAGAGAGAAGAGGAGAGAGAGGAGAAGAGAGGAGAGAGAAGAGGAGAGAGAAGAGAGAAGAGAGAGAGAGAAGACGGGGGAGATAAAAAATACAATAACACAACACACTTTGACAAGTGGATCACACAATCACAATACTTGACAATTCCTGTACGGAGATCCTGGACAACACACACACAACAATTTCACAAACACACATACACACACACACTACACATACACACACACACAACACAACACACACACCTACACAACACACAAAAACCACACATACACACACACCACTACACACACACACACACGCTACACACACACATACACGAAACCACAACACACACCACACACACACACACAAACCCCACACACACACATACACACACACATACCACACACACACCATACACACACACATACACGCAACACACACACACACACACACACACACACACACACACACACACACTCACACACACACACACACACATACACACACACATACAAAACACACACACCATACACACAAAACACACACACACACATACATCACACACACCACACAACATACACACACACAAAAACACATACACAACACACACACAACACACCCCAAACCCACACACACACCCCACACACCACACCCCCACACACACACACACACACACACACACGCAAACACACCCCACCCCCCACAAAACACTATGTCAATGAGTATAAGTTATGCAAAGTCATGCAAAAACGATTATCAGGGGAGTGGGTGGAGCACTTTGACCGGAACAAGCTTATAAACGACAACCAGCAGGGAATTCAAGGAAGGCAATCCTTTGCACAAACTACTGCATTTAATGACAAGGCAACAGAGTAAGATAATGAGAGGAGGGTTGGGTAGATGCATTTCTGGAATGTAAGAAGGCCGTCCATACAGTTCTTCACAAAAGATAAGTGCAAAATTTAGAGGAACAGGCACGTAAAACAGGAAGGGAAACTGCAGTGGATCAGAGAATACCTGACAGGAGGCAACAACGAGTCATGGAAAATTTACGAGGTGTCAGGTGGGCGCCTGTGACGAGCGGGGTTCCCCAGGGATCATCCTAGGACCAGTGCTATTTCTGGTATATGTTTAATGACATAACGAAGGATAGACTCAGAAGTGTCCTTGTTTTAAAATATTTTGGGAAATTAATGAGAGAATTAAATTGGATGAGGATCAGGTAGGACTACAAAGGACCTGGGGAGGCTTTGGGAAACCTGGGAATGCAAGTGGCTCCTCGAATTTAACCCCCGCCAAATGTTTAGTCTTGAAGACGGGGAAGGCAAAGAAGACCGCAGACAGAGTATAGGGCTAGGTGGCCAAAGATTGCAAATCTCACTCAAGGAAAAGGATCTTGGGTGTGTATAATACCGAGAAAATCTCCCCAGGTGCACATCAATCAGATAATTGCTTGCAGGATATGGGCTCCTGGCAAACCTGGAAATAGCGTTCCGATATCTCAGTAAGGAATCATTCAAGACTCGTACACCGTGTACGTCAGGCCAATACTGGGGTATTTCAGCACCAGTTTGGAACCCCACACCTGGCCAAGTACGTCAAGAAATTGGGAGAAAGTGCAAAAGTTTGCAACAAGGCTAGTTACAGAGCTAAGGGTATTTTCCTACGAAGAAAGGTTAAGGAAAATCGGCCTGACGACACTGGAGGGCAGAAGGGTTAGGGGAGACTTGAAAAACGCATACAAAATTACTGCGAGGAATTTGACAAGGTGGATAGGGGGGATGTCCCAGAGTGGGAAAAAAACAGGGA
>NW_026469406.1:0-10769 GCF_026875155.1 Cherax quadricarinatus
CTTTTGTGTCTTTCTGTCACTTGTGTTCTGCTTTGTGCCTACCTGTGTGTGACTTTGTCTACCTGTGTGTCTTTTTGTCTACCTGTGTGTCTGTCTTCTGTCTGCTTGCCTGTCTCAGAGCCACTCATTAAGAGTGTAATTGGTCTTGAAGATTCCATATTAATAATGATAATAACACAATAATAATCACTTACAACCTTTGAAAACCATACAAAAAACCACTAAGGGGTGGCTAATTGCTGAGAAGTGAACTCCATTATTTATGCTCTGATTTCTTTCATTTTTGGTGTACTTAAGAAGCATCTTTACATCATACATTGCCCAATTTTCAATAAGATAGTCCAACATAAAAAATGAGATACAATTCCCTAGATCAAGAGCAAGAGCCCCCATCATGTCAAGGAACCCCCCTTGAGGTCTGCTCACATATGGAAATTTTGCTTGGTGTGAAAGCAAAAAATCAACCATCGCCCTGCTCATATTTGGGAAAAAAAACTCGACCCCTCAAGGAAGGTTCCTTGATTTTGGGTGAGGGGCTCTTGATTTGGGGAATTGGATCTGTGCTCCATTTTCCCCAAATTAAGCCTGAATGCCTTCCACATCCTCCCCAGGCGCTGTATAATCCCCCGGGGTTTAGCGCTTCCCTTGATTATAATAATAAAAAATGGAAAAACTCGCACGTGGATGCGCTCGCAAGTAGAGGTTCCACTGTATTAAGGGTAAATATAAAAGGACCCCAATGGAAATACATAAGTCACTGACTTTTTTGGGTTATCCTAGGTACTATACACATGCTATGTATAAATAATCTATGTAACTGTATTTGTGAATACTTTGAATAAACTTACTTATTAATAAATTAAAATGTAAATATTTCTTATTTATAAATTACATACATCAACAAGTGTGATGGTAGTGCTGGCAAAATCCTCCACTGCCACCAACATGGCTTCTCTCCCGTGGCAGCCCTTAAACCCAACAATAACACTTAAACCATTTACTCCTCTTTTACATTAAAGGCAATTTTATTCATTCTAGAGTATATATATTTCTGTGTTATTAATATTGTTTATAATGTCATATTGATGATTTGATAGATAAATAAGCCGTAGAATATGTAGCATCTTTTGAAGCATAATAAACTTCCTCCTACAGTTGTCATACCCAAAAGTCGTCGAAAGAAAAAATCAATAAAGTTTAATGGATGTTAAATTTTATTTATCCATTTTATTATGCTTTATTTTTATTTTGTCATTTTTTCTGTTTTATATTTATATTTAATCTTTTAACCCCTTTGGGGGCGACGGGCCCTCCCAAAAACTCGTTCCGGGGTCGCCAAATTTCAAAAAAAAAAAATTATTTTTTCTTAAAAAAATAGATTTTTTTTTTCTAAACATTATGGGATAAAAAAAAAAAATTTTACCATAAATACTTAGGGAGTAGGATGCATGAAGTTTGCAGAAAATGACCCTAGGCAACACCGACTGCCGCTCCCCCGGGAAACTTTAGTTTACTTGTATTTGAAGGTTTGTTTTTTTTTTTCCTTTTTTTTTACCCCCAAGAAGGGTTTTCCTTGATTTTGGGTGGGGGGCTTTTTATTTGGGGAATTGGATCTTGCCCAGTTCCCCAATTAAGCCGAATGCCTTCCACATCCCCCCCCCGGGCGTGTATAATCCTCCGGGGGTTTACCCCCCCCCTTGATTATAATAATAATAATATTTCACTATTTTTTTTCACATACTTATGTGGCCTATGAGACCAAAGTAAGGTGCAATGTACGTATATACACTCTTGTATACAACCAATAAGCACACAAAATAATTATCAATATTTTTACAAACTTTTTTACAAAAACAAAAATACAAACATTTTTTATTTTTTATTGTTCTATAAATATACCAATAACACACTGAACTTTCCTTTTATTCTGCAGCTTGTGGAACTCGAAACAGGGTGTCATACACAAGGGTTTTTTTATCTTTCCCTAAATTCTTCTCTTTAAATCTGTCTCTCTCTTTCTATGCGTCTATCTCTGCTCACGGTACACAAAAATACAATACATATAAAATTACCTAGGATAACCCAAAAACCAACAAAGTGCTAATCTGCTTAAGATGTAGTAAAAGTGAGACACAGTCTTGGGCCCCTGAGACAGAGAGCTAGCGGATAGACAGAAGAGGGGAGCGACAGAAGACAAAAAAGACAGAAATTTTTAGTGTACCAGTACCATGACTATGTTCCACCCTCCTCCTCTTCTTCCTCTTCCTCCTCTTCCCCCTACTCTTCCTCAACGTCCTTTTCCCCTTTTCCTCCTACTTTTCCCCTTTTCCTCCCCCTCTTCTTCCCTCCTCCTACCTTTTCCTCCCCTCCCTCTTCCTCTTCCTCCTCTTCCTCCTAAATTCCTCTTCCCCCCCCCTTTTCCTTTTTTCCTTTTTCCTCCACTCTTCCTCTTCCTCCTTTTTCTTCCCCTCCTCTTTTTCCCTTTCCCCCTACCCCTTCCTCCTTCTCCTCTCCTCCATAGTGTAAATTACCGGATCGGCCTGTAAAAATAATTGTCTCTTTACTCACTCCCCCCCCCCCGTCAAAACAATGGGGTGGGATGCTGCCCCCTTTCCTCCATTCATCTAATTATCTTTCTCCTCATTCTACTGTCCTTTTTATCTCTGTCTCACGGGGACCAAAAATCAAGTATACAGAGTATAAATTACCGGGAAAACCCAAAAACCCAACAAAGTCAAAAACTCTGTTTAAGATGTGATAAAAGTGATGACACAGTCTTGGGGCCTCTAGACAGAGACTAGACGAAAACGGGGAGTTTGACAGACAGGCAAATAGACAACAGAAATTATAACCAAAAAAAAACAAGGGAGGAGATGTTTATCTCATCTTTTTGGGATCACTCTACCCCCTTTTTCCCCCCTCAAGGTCAGCACTTTTCAGATGTTTCTCCCCCTTTTCTTGTTACTGTCAGGGGGGAACATTTTATTACCTATTTTATTATTATGTATTTTTATTATGTATTATTATTATTATGTATTATTATTTTTATGTAATTTTTATCATTCTATTCTTCTTCTTCCTCCCCTCCTTTCTTCTTTTCCCCCTCCTCCCCTCTTTTCCTCTTCCTCTTCTTCCTCCTCCCCCCCCCTCCTCCTTCCCCCCTTTTTCCCCTCCCCTCCTCCTCCTCTTCTTCTTCCTCCTCCCCTCTTCCCTTCTTCCTCCTCTCCTCCTCCTCCTCTGCCTCCTCCCCCTTGCCCCCTCCTCCTCTTGCCTCCTCCTCCCTGCCTCCTCCTCCCCTCCATTCTGGAACAATTTGAAGAGCTTTACCATAATCACTACACCATCACCAAAGCCACTCTATCTGGGATTTTGGAAAATGGATTTCCCTTTTTATTCTGGTACAAACTGAACTGAACGATGGCCCAGCACCAGATTGGGAAGGGTGTGGGGTTTCTGGTTTCCTCACATTACCCATATTTTGGTCATTAGTTTAGGGCAAAACCCACCAGAACCTTTAAACTCATCTTTTACGTCACTTCCATCTGATTAAAACTGTCCTGGGGGAAAAAAAGTGTCCCCAATTTTGCCAGGAGTGAGAACCTTACCCCAGGCACTGAAATTTTTTACTATGATGGCTTCCCACAATGACCAGGGCCCCCGATTTTTTTCCTACTGCGCCACCCACCACAAACCCTTTCTCCCCATCTAGGGTATCAGCCTTTTCCTGTGAGATTTGAGCCCTTTGGTTAAAAAAAAATATTTTTTGTTAATATTTTTGGACTGCAAAAATTTAAATTTTGGTTTTCCTTTAAATTTCCCTTAGGGGGAAAAATTTAAATTTTTGACTAAGGGCAAACTCTCTGGAACATTTAATCCTTTTTGGGTTGAGGTCCACTGTAATAAAAACATACTTTAAAAACCTCTTTTTATCTGTTGCATGCCTCTAGCACTACCCCCACACCCCTTTTTTACCTCCCCCTTTTGCTACCCTCTACACAACAATTTCCCCACTACACACATGACTTAATAAAACCACTCCCTTTTGGGCCCCAAATTTGCCCCGAAACCTTCCCTCCCCCTCTGCGCTGTATTACCCCTTGTTTTTTTTATGCTTTTTTTTTTTTTTTTAATTTTATAATTGCAACTAAAGCTTTACTGACTTTTTTTCTAAACCATCCCCTGGTGCCCTTTTTGTGACTCCCACCCTCAGAAAATTCTAATCCAGTGATTTAAGGAAAAAACTGATGTTACTATTCTGCCAAAATAGAAATTGATTTACGGGTTTTTGCACTTGTGTAAATATTTTTTTGGATGGGGGGTTTGTTAAGAATGGTAAGATTGTATCGCAAGAAAGGGGATAAAACTTAAAATTTAAACTTTTTCCTTTTTTTACCCCTTTTTTTAAAAATTTAATCAATCTTGGGCAGTAAAAACCGGGGACTGATTTTAAAGGGTTCGGGCCCCCATTGTGCTTTTTTACACATAAATTTAAAAACCTCAGTTTTTTTACGGTTTACCCAAAAAAGAGAGGGAAATTTTTTTTAAAATATCTGAAAACTGAATTTTAAAGGGACCACCAACCCAAAGTGCAAAAATTTTGCTCGGGTTAATGCACCGGCCTTTTAAATCCGGGGGCCCCCAATTTTAATTTATTAAATATCATGTTAAAATTTAATTGCAGTAAAGTACTTTAAAAGGGAAAATTTTTTTTTCTATGGGGGGGCTTTTCCAAGTGCACCCAGGGGTAAAAACCTTGTAAAAATTTAGTTCTCAAAATATTTTGGCATTATGCTTTTACTTTGTAATCTTGTAAAAATCATAAGCTTTCATATCTTAAGGGTTTTTTATGAGCCTGAGGATAATTTTTCATTTAAAAGGGTCAGTTTAAATTTTGGGGAGGGAAATTTTTAAGGTTTTTTGTTTTAAGATAATACATTTTTAAATTTTTTTTTGAAAATATTTTTTGAGGAACAGTATTGTAAAAATTATTTTAGTACTTAAAAATGTTAAGCAAAAAGTTTATAAAAATTTCAGTATTTTCATAAATATATTCAAAATTAGCTGTGAATTGTTTTAAAAACAAATAAAAAGGAAAACAAGGAAAATAGGGAAATTTTAAAAAACCTTCTTTCTTGTAAAATTATAAATTTTATTTAACATGGGGGGTTTGGTTTTAATTTCCCCCTTTTTACCCCTTAAGCCCTTTGGGGGGGAAATTTTTTTTTTGAAAATAGGAGATAGGGGGGCTCGGTTTTTGGTTTAAAAAGGGGGAAAAAAACCCCGGGAAAAGGGATCTTTGGGAAGGATTTTACCTGGGGTTTTTTAAAAAAAATATTTTTAAAAAAAATGTTTTTTTTAATGGGATTAAAAATTTTAACAAATCAAAAAAAGGGGGGCCAGGGTTTTTTCAAAACGGGGGTTTGGGGTTTAAAAAAAAGCAAAGGGGGATTTTTTGGGGGGGAGAAATTTAAAAGAACTAAAAAAGTAAGTTTAAAAGGGATCTTTTTAAAAAAATGGGTCAAATTTTTTGGGAAAAACTTTTCGAACTGGGGGTTTCTTTCATCATTTTAAAAAATTTTTCTAAGAATTTGGGAAAAAAAAAAATGGGGGCTTTAAAAAGGGAAAAAAAAAAACTTTTCATAAAAAAAAGGTAAATTTTTTCCCCCATTTTTTTTTACTTTTTGGTGCCGCGGGCCCTTAAATTTCCTCCCAAAATTCAAACTATTCCCCCCCAAAAAAAATATTTTTATTTCCCATTTTTCTTTCCTTTTTTTCTTTTTTACTTTTCCCCCCCAAATTTCTATTTTCCAATTTTAAAAAAAAATAAAAAATTTTTTTTTAAAAAAAAAAATTCACAAAACCAAAATTTTTATATTTTTTATTACCCCCCTTTTTTGCCTTTTTTTTTTTTCCCCTTTTTTTTTCCTTTTTTTTCCCCAAAACTCCAACCACTTTTTTTTTTAAATAACTCGGGTGCTATTTTATAGCTTAGAAAAATTTATTTTGTCCTTACACTTAATCAAACTATAGATTCCACTATAAACCTTATTATAAAACTTTGATCCTGAACCAACCTCTTTTGAATGACTTAAATGAATCAAACGTAACTGTAATTACTACACAGCAGAACATAAAAGGCACTTCCCCAGACCCAAACAACAAAAAACTGTCTTTACCTACAATATCAGATTAAACTTACGATGACCTCAAGCATTACTAAATTCCCTGCAGCCGGTATATCCACATTACTCTCCACCGAAACCTGGCTAAAGCTGGTACTACAGATGTCGTGCCATTTTTGGGTTTACACACCCCTCACAACTGTGGGCCAGATAAACCCAAGGGGTGGCACAGCTATATACTACCAACCAACTAGAATGTACACTAAACTGCACAAGGATAATATGGGGAATATAAAGCTAATTTCAATCCAAAACTACAAAACCTCTCACATGATAACACTACAAGTACCACATCAAACATTAGCCATTTTAGTGAAAACCAGGAAGTATGATAACTTGATGAAAACCATGAACAAAGATCACTACTACCTCAGGTGACTTCAATAAATCTCCTGCAAGACCAGACCCAACATTACGATTCACAAACACTAGGTAACGCATTGCTTACCAACAGTAACAAAACCTACAAGATTACCAGAGACATTTTTCCCCATAGACCACATCGACCAACACCATATCCCCTTAAAATCGGGCTAATCCAGATAAAAACCCACAGATCACTACCCTAACCTTTCTCATCACAAATCTTGGCAATTACCCCAAGACACTACTAAAGTCACTTCAGACTCAAAATGAGGCAGCCATTAAAAACTTCACAGCGGCAGTACAACATTGACTGGCACACAGTAGGGATAGTAGATGGGAGCGGATTTTTTTGGTTAAATGGAGGAATACTTTGAGGACTTTAAGTGTCCGAAGAAAAGGAGCGTAATTTTCTTGCACTGCCATAAGGTATAACATTTTTAGGAGTGAAGAAAGCGATGTGAGTGTTGGTGATGTAGGCATGCGTAGATGAAAGGGGGTAAAGCACCGAACGAGGGATCAGACAAGAAATGTTAAAAGTCGGGGGAAGGGATATAGTGTTGGGGGTTTTTGGTATTTTGTTTACTAATGAAATAAAGAGGGAAGGTGCCTGGGGTTTGGGCAGAGAGGGTAAGGAGGACAAAATTATTTCATATTTTATATATATACGTACTCTGATAATTTACTTACGTATACCTGTACCTAAATAAACTTACAAACTGTGCTGGCAGCAGGTACACATTAAAATCAGTAAGAGTGTCTTATGTCTCGAGACGCCATATTAGTAATGAAAAATTACAGTCTCATTACTGTCATTATTACGTTAAATACACATTTTCATTAATCTATCTATGATATTTTTTTCAAAATTAATAATAAACGCTATACATGGAACCTGGGTTACGAATTTAATCCGTTCCATGGGCTTGTTCGTATCCTGATTTGTTCGTATCTTTGGGGGAATTTCCTCATTTAAATTAATTGAAATGCAAATAATTTGTTCCAGCTGAATTCCTGCTCTCAGGGGGCATGACAACTCTGTGGGTTATTTATCTGTCACCCAAATTTATCTAATATGACATAAGAATAAAATAACATAGAAACCGGGTATACACCAGAATGAATAAAATATGCCATTACACGGACGGCATAGAGAAAGGAGGGTTATGTCGGGGGTGGTCCCCACATTCTCGCTATGAAAACGTCAAGAGGTGTTTTTAAAAGAAACGGGGTTTGTGAGGCTAACTGAATTAATCTTGGGGTACATAAAGACATTTACATACCTTAGAGAAAAAATAGAGCAGCATATCCTGTCAGGAGTTCACACTTTTCTTAAGAACTGCATGTACAATTTTTATGTTATCTCACTACACTACGATCTCCTGTTTAGCTATTTCTCCATCAACCATGTCAACAGCAGCTTTCCCATCTTTTCATTGACAAAAGGTCCACTGCTTAGAAATTACTGTAATGCCCTTTGCTGGCACTATAGCCTTTATAGATTCCTCCTGCTTTATTTTTGTACATATAGTACAAGTATGTAAAAAAAATGTACATCGTCATTTTTTTTGTTTTTAACATTTGAAAATGTGTAAAAAACATAGATCTACTTTTGGAGCACTACGTATTTGAACTACTACTACTGCTGCTGCTGCCGCTGCGCCGCCACCTTTTTTATTTTATTAACACATTGTCCGATTCCCACCAGGGCAGGGTGGCCCGAAAAAGAAAAAACTTTCATAATCATTCACTCCATCACTCTTTTGCCATTTCAGTAGTCCTTATTCATCATGCTACGGTAAGAAATATCTGACTCCCCAGCAAATCTGGGACTCTTCTCTTCCCAAGTGATGCTCTAACACATGAAAGTGTCGGTGAAGATAGTTTTATGGTTTTGAGGGAGTTTGTGACCAAAAGCATTGCCCAGGATACCAGAAAAATGAAGGAGAACGAAGAATGAGAGAGAGAATGAAGGAGAAAGATAATTAGGAGGATGGAGGGGAAGCAAGCATCCGACCCCATTGTTTTGATACAATATGTCATTTTGACAGCTGCTGGAGAGAGACACGCACTCACACACAACACAAGATTGAAGATAATAGCAGTTATATGAAAGTGTCCAGTGACTATGTGTATGTATATTATAGAACAATAGTAATAAACATGCCGTGGGGGTTCGAAAGGAGATGTGATGGCTGAAGATAAACACACTTGTGGATGGTAACACTATATTGTCAGATTGTGGTAAGGGAAGGGGTCCGGCCTGCCTGCTTGCCTGTTGTATGTACTAAGCGTGGAGTGAGGGCGAGGTAGCACGTCCCACTAACCATGCTGCATCCCGTGACGTCATACAGTCACTAGGCCTAGGGACTCTATATAAACACATGGATGGTACTATGATACTCAGCTAGGCTATACAACACATGTAAGGGGATCAGCAACTATGCTGACAGCTCGGTCATGTTATGTATGTCGTCTCGACATTACTATGCCATAGGCTGAACAGGCAGTGGTTCTGGGCTGATTCTATACAATAACAAAGACATATGTAACTTAGAACTAATGGATGGTATCATAATGGATGTTAACATCGTGAGTTTTTAACATAATGGGTGTTAATGTAATGATTTTAACGTAATGCATTACAAATTATAAGAACAATCATGGTAAAATATAGGATGGAATTGATCGATTCGATCTGTATTCATGCACTCTAACGGATTCTGAGGAAGAATAAATATATATTTACAAAGTGCAAATAATTAACAGCAAAATCTGGTGCACGCAGATCAGTATTGCTAAATTCTCAGAATTCGAGGGAACGTGAACACAAAAATTTCTGACAAACTGATCAGCATAATAAAACACACAGTTGATAATTTCATTCATCTCGACATCTAATTATACAGGCTGTTTACATTTAAACCCAATTCTGCGAGGGTAAGGTTTACGTACGCAGAATGGTTATCGTCTTTGGCGGATCGAATTCTTCTGCTATGGCTAACACATGCCTTGACTGAGGACAGTCTGAACGAGTATCTACAAAAGATACAGCTACATTCACTAGTGACTGTGGAATTACTAACTCTTCTGCTAGTACTCAACTCGACTGTTCGATACAGTAATTCTTGGCTCATTACAAAGTCACTAATGGTTGCTGGTGGCTTCACAGTCAGAATAAGATCTTCCTGGAGCAGGAATCGAATCACACCAGAACACAAGGGATCGGTTCTTTCTTACTGGAGGAATGAACAAACTCGGTGGAGTGGATGACTCTTCCCCGTTGAAAAAAATAACCTATAACACGCAATATGAGCAAGGAGAACGAATCTACTATCTCTCACTGCAAGCACAGGGGAAAAGAAATGAACACGGTCAACAATATTGATATTCACTCTGAGTCGCACACAGTGACACGAGGTATCAACTAGAAAGAAACTTCACTTACAATCGTTGACAACGTGTGAAAGTTACTCGAGAAACAACTTTTTTACATTGCACGAATTACTGTCAACGAGGATGGCATCACCATCTGGAACACAAGGGACAACAACAACACTCAAGTGAGTACACTAGCCACAGAAACGTCTTTCTGCAACGGCTTGTGGCATCAGCAAGAGATGGCATAACTCGTTGCAAGTAAAGTTCTTCTCAAAGCGTCCCCTGGGAAGGAACGAATACTTGAACAAGTCGCCATCACAAGGATAGTAATCTCAGCACCCAGGGTTGTCTGAGGTTCCTCTGAAACCCAAGGTAACTGTACATTATCCTGTGTGCATGATATTATGGCTGGAGTCCAGACAGGAGTGACAGTATTACTAGTGCCTGGCCGCTCGGCTACGTTAATAAGTAATGAACGAATCTATAGGAACTTTATCTGAACTTCACATTTCGCAGCACTTTAACAAATCTCGGATACAAGTTGTGAGAACAAACACATTGCTCAAGGGCTAGGTATTGTCTTTGTCAGTAAGGGAATACTGGTACTGTGGACTGATTCATATTTTACTTTGACTGGCATGATACACTAAGTGAACATTCATAGGTGACTGGGCATCTTCTCAGGGAACTTACTCAAGGACATAAAGGCAAGAAAAATAAGGAATACACAATAACTAAATGGGGGAAAAATTATTACTTAAAAAAAAGTAAGTAACACGTAAGCAAGGAAAACCACACTCACAAAAAAAAAGTACCACTAATAAGCAACACAAAAAAAGAAAA
>NW_026469407.1:0-34515 GCF_026875155.1 Cherax quadricarinatus
TCCTTGCAGAGACGTGTTGCAACCAGTGGCAGTTATAACGAGAGTAATTAATCTCTGTACCACAACAGGAAATGTACAGGGAAACTTCAACCTCACTTTATTAACATGTTAGACATAATGAACTCTCAGTGAATGAGATATATCAAGAAATCAAGTATTTGTGTTGCAAACTGTTGCAGTCTGGCAAGGAAGGCAAATCTGCTTGTATTAGTGAATCCTTTATATGAGGGCAAGTCAGGTCAGAGAGGGGCATGGCAGGGTAGATTTCTTTTGGACTTGGTCGAGACAACTCATGCGTCACACTGTAATAACAAAGACTACAGTGATCTCTCGTTTGTGTGCATAAAAGAATCTCATGGGACACAGCAGACACAGAGAAGTGACAACGGCTTCCTTAGTGATATGATTGTTAATGATAAACAATACTTGATGACCAGTGTAACAACGAGTGATACGATCCTGACGGAGTGTAGCGCGACATTACTCAAAGAACACGTCTGCTTCTATCAAGACACCGATACCTGAGTCACATATGGGTCCGATATTGATACCCAGGTAGGTCTAGTAATTAGACTAGCTAGATCGGCTGCACAGCAGATAACTGTTTCATTTGTTTCTAGACTTATTACAATACACTCGATTATAGTTGGACTTTTTAGCCCAAACAAGTGAGTATAAGGATCCAGTCAGTATTCAGTTATGAAAATACTAACACACCCCCTAGGGGTGTTGTGTCAGTATTTTCATAACTGACCATAACTGACCACAAAATCATAACAACCCCTAGGGGTGTTGTGTCAGTATTTTCATAACTGACCATAACTGACCACAAAATCATAACAACCCCTAGGGGTGTTGTGTCATTGTGGTCGTAGAACAACTGTGTCCCAGCGAAGGTGCTTACTGGGAGAGACTGCAGTAGGTAGAGACAGTGACGAAGCTAAGTGTACCTTTGTTAACTCTACAAGTTTATTTGACCATAGTTATGGTTAGATAAATTATACCACAAGTAACAAGAGTGTGAGTAACAAGAGTGTGAATAACAAGAGTGTGAATAACAAGAGTGTGAAGAACAAGAATGTGAGTAACAAAAGTATGAGTAACAAAAGTGTGAGTAACAAGAGTGTGAATAACATGAGTGTGAGTAACAAGAGTGTGAAGAACAAGAATGTGAGTAACAAGAGTGTGAAGAACAAGAATGTGAGTAACAAAAGTATGAGTAACAAAAGTGTGAGTAACAAGAGTGTGAATAACAAGAGTGTGAATAACAAGAGTGTGAAGAACAAGAATGTGAGTAACAAAAGTATGAGTAACAAAAGTGTGAGTAACAAGAGGTGAATAACATGAGTGTGAGTAACAAGAGTGTGAAGAACAAGAATGTGAGTAACAGAGTGTGAAGAACAAGAATGTGAGTAACAAAAGTATGAGTAACAAAAGTGTGAGTAACAAGAGTGTGAATAACAAGAGTGTGAATAACAAGAGTGTGAAGAACAAGAATGTGAGTAACAAAAGTATGAGTAACAAAAGTGTGAGTAACAAGAGTGTGAATAACATGAGTGTGAGTAACAAGAGTGTGAAGAACAAGAATGTGAGTAACAAGAGTGTGAAGAACAAGAATGTGAGTAACAAAAGTATGAGTAACAAAAGTGTGAGTAACAAGAGTGTGAATAACAAGAGTGTGAATAACAAGAGTGTGAAGAACAAGAATGTGAGTAACAAAAGTATGAGTAACAAAAGTGTGAGTAACAAGAGTGTGAATAACATGAGTGTGAGTAACAAGAGTGCTCCCATCATCCTGGAATCACTGAGTTAACTTACAAAATCCCCTGAAGCGAAGCTTCAAACGCTGGAAAAAGTTTCCTCTTAATTCGTCGATGTTGGAGAGTAAACTTCACCTGTGTACAACAATAACTCTCCACCTCTGTACGTGTTAAGTGCACGGACAATTTTATTCCCATTCAATCACGTTAAAGAATGTTGTATTTAACTATTATGAACAACTTCAATATTTAATGGCTGATACATCTTATGGATAACATAGTTCCAAGTGTGTTTAATTTGTATGAGCAAACTGGTCATTTTAGTAAAATAGTTTTAAATTTGAAATCGATGGAATTTGCAAAAAAAAAAATAAAAAAAACTGACGTGGTTTCCCTGTTATTGGGTGATATAAGACATTGTCAATTATATTGTTATGTTGTGACATTTATAAATAATAACTAGAGAATGTTTCTTCAGATCTATGTAGTATTAATGGAGATGCTATGAGGAGCATAATGCCGCCTAAGTTTAGCATGTCCCGTAGCTCGGTTGGTAACGCACTCACCTCACAATCTGAGGTCCGCGGTTCAATCCCTGACAAGGGTGGAAACACTTGGACATGTTTCCTTAACGCATCTGCTGGCGCTGTCCACTTAATAGTAAATAGGTACCCGGGTGTTAGTGGACTGGTATGGTTGGCATCCTGGCGACAAAATTAACCTAATTTGCCCGAAATGCTCTGCATAACAATGGGCTTTCTATATAGTATGTTAATGTCAGCTATGGTCTATGTAAGTTATCAGTTACTTGTAGACATAAAGATTATTATTATTATTTATTATTATTTATTATTATTATTATTATTATTTATTATTATTGTTATTATTATTATTATTATTATTATTATTATTATTATTATTATTATTATTATTATTATTATTATTATTGTTATTATTATTATCATTATTATTATTATTATTATTATTATTATTATTATTATTATTATTATTATTATTATTATTATTGTTATTATTATTATTATTATTATTATTATTATTATTATTATTATTATTATTATTATTATTATTATTAAAAAATGGAATCGTTGGAATCAGATGTATTACTGAAAAATGCTTTTTCTGGTCGGCATCAAACTTTCTGAGTTGGTTGGATTTATTAAAACAAATCATCGTCTTTTCTTTGAACTGTGTAAATTTCAATATCGCAGTTTTATTAAAAAAAAACATTTTCCAAGTAAAACCTGACGATATTCTCTTCCGATCGGCTTCAAACCGAATTGCTGATGTATCTTAATTGGAAGTATTTATTGATTTTGGGTGCCAGTTTGACATTTTTCCATATTTTTATCAAATTAGACACTTCTAGAAAATAAACATCTCTGTTTCTTACAGGATTGTCGACAATGTTTATGTTTAAAAAATTGATCGCTCCCCCTGTTTTCGCAATTTTCTTAGCATAACTTCCCTCCCCCCCCCCTCTAAATTATCGATTACACCTCGAGAATGCCTTTCTGGCTTGGATTCAGATTTTCAACGCTGGTGTAGAGTAAGGATTATTTACATGTGTAGCTGACCTGTTTATTAACCCAGATTTCGTTTCCATGTGATAACTGGTGAACCCCAAGTGTAGAAGTCTTCAGGAGGAAACTGGACAAGTATCTTCACCAGGTGCCATATCAACCAGGCTGTGACGGATATATGGGGCTGTGGGCTACCAACAGCAGCAGCTTGGTTGACCAGGAAAGCACCAGACGAGCCTGGCCCATGGCCGGGCTCTGGAAGTATAAAATATATCGGAACTCATCAAAGTCAGATCAGCTTCAGACTTCCGGTGTTTTACTGAGAGGGAGATAAATTATTGTATTGTTCTTTATTGCCTCTGAGTCACTAATATTAATATTAGAAATGTTGGAATATAATATTCTTCTAGACCTGCTAAGACTTTTAAATATTTAACCAAAAACAAAACACATATTCAAAATATTTTAAACCTTTCCATCCATAATTTGTTTTCAGTTTCCGAACGGCATTATTATCTTCTCATCTAATATCTATAACGAATTTTAGATAAGTTAAATTAAAACTATCTTTTAAAGTAATTATACTTTCTTGGTTTAACAATATAAACCCTGTCAATAAATCCCTAAAACAATTTCCTATACCATTTAGATTTTCTAAATAATTGATTCTACTGAATTTATTTAGAAGATTGCTTAAATTGTTTATATATTCACATATAAATATGGACACACATTCATACTGCCAAGCATAAATTTACATGTGTAGGGAAATGTATATATGTACACTCGCCTACATGTGCATATCACTTTCGCATACAAGTTTGAATATGTATACAAACATATGGAAGAACTCTCAATAAAACACTTCATTTGCAAATATATTAAAATGCCACAGTGTTTACACACATGTCTTCGAAGGAAGATGTGTGTGCAAGCACATGAAAGCACTCAGGTGTTTTTTTATATTTCCGCTGGGGTATTTTTAGACGTATATATATATACACATACATACATATGTACACATACATACAAAGACATACTAACATCCAGGCATACGTACGTATATTCATACGGAAATTTATACACTCACAAATCTGATAATACATACTTCGTGTTAAATGGGTTTGAAAACCTACAAGTTGAAGAATTGAGACACCTATGTAACATATGGGAATATTTATTGAGGAAACGTTTCGCCACACAGTGACTTCATCAGTCCAATACAAGGTAGAAATGGGTAAGGAGAGGAGTTAGTTTGATGAAGTCACTGTGTGGCGAAACGTTTCTTCAATAAAGATTCCGATATGTTGCATAAGTGTCTCAATTCTTCAATACAAACTTTCCAACCAAAATACACACACTCATAAATATTTGAAAATATACATACACACCTGTATACATAGAAAAATGTGTACAGTGGTACATGGATACATTTGTAAAAACTCACACATACGCTCATGCATGTATGCATAACTATATATGCATGTGCACATATATAGGTATTTACACGTGCCACCCTGGATTATGGTTTGTGCATGCATTGAGGTAGAGGCGGCTGGGCTTATGGTATACGGAGATTTATTTCTTGGATGCGCAGCGACCGACACATCTATTTCGTTTGAATTGGGAAAGTTAAATTGACAACCAAGAAAACTCATTCTCCGTAATACGCACCGAAAAGTGTTCTTTAAGGAAACTTTATATTTGCATAACTTTCCCCATTTTAACACAGTGTAATAACTCATACAGAAACAACACAACTTAGGTCAATGTCTGTTTTCCCGGGAAAGCTTTTCATTTTACCATCCTGACATTTTAAGCACACTACAGGCAGAAAATTTCATGTAACCAAGGCAAAATAAATGTTTGGAAATTAAAAATCAAAAACTGTGAATATGATGATTAAAATTGTATTTAGATGCTTTAGGTAATAATAATTCATACAAATTATTTACAAAAAAATATGAAGAGATTTATTAGTAAACGGTAAAATAACTGAAGTAGATCCCATGATTATCATTTTAGAATTAGAGGAAAAGATTCTTTCTTGTAAAAGTCAGGCCTTGAATAAATTAAAATTGTAAACCAGGCAGTTAACAGTCTGCTCCAACAAATAAATTCTTTCCAAAACTCCCAAATTATTTTTACCTGTTTTTAAACCCGGGAAAAATTGGAGAATTTTGGTCAATTTTTAAAGCACTTCATGACAGAGTGACCACCTGTGTAAAAAAATTAATTTTCCCTCAAAGGACAGGAAAAAGGAGATGCCACTTACTCATACAAGCCTTTCCCAATGTAGAGACTCTTAAAGGAAGCAATTGACTTGTTGAAAGTCACTTAGGTAAAAAGAACAATAGGTTGATCTAGTGATATCGTTGTTTTTTTTAAAATCCAAGACAACACTTCCCAAGTTTACAGCATTTTAGAGTTAAACTGGAGAGCCCTCAAAACTTTAAGTAAAATATAATCTGAAGGAATCAACGGGTTATTGATCCATTGACAAAATAAATAAGCTATAAAACATTGAATGTTCTCGAACAAATACACAAAGGTTATTTTGGTCTTTTTTTCAAAAAGACTAGGGGCCAAGAATTAATTGTTCGTTTCGACCAGCCAACAAAATCTTTAAAAAATGCAACACAAATAACCTGAGGTATCTGTCAAATTTCACTAAGGAAAAAAATTACCCCAATGGTAATAACAAAATTCATTTCCAAAAATATTTCAGAGGTACATATCAAATAGCAGAATCAAAATAAAATTCTCCCCCAAAGGGAAAAGAATAAAACCCCCCTAAGATAAGCCCCGTTAATAAGAAACCATCAAAAAAAAGGAAAAATTGTTTTTTTCTGCAAGGGTACCATTTTCTAAGAATTCAATGCATACAATTCAGGAATAAAAGTTGAAAAAATTGAGAACTTACAGATGTATCAGGGTTTTTGGGAAAACACAATTAAAGGGTGCATGCCAAATTTAAAAAACTGTTATCAATGCCACAAAGAAGACACCATATTCAGTGTAAGGGTCTAATGATAAAGTTTACAAAAATGAAATGTTTACAATCCTCACATCATACTAATATAAAAATTGCTGCAAATGTAAATAAAATGGTTTTTGCTAAGTAGCCCCACCTGTGCACGAAAAATTGATGATAAAAGGATAAACAAAAAAAATTTTAACTGCATTATTTGGGGCCAGGGATCCCAGCGTACTTTCCTTAAACCTAAAAGCTTGATGGGAAAAGTACAGATAGGAGATCCCACAAATTTAAAATTACTGGTTTTCTCCAATAAAAGGCTCAATTTTATGACGCTGTTTATTACTGTCAGGGGGAAGAGAAAAAACGTGTTAAAGCAGTAATTGTAATAGACTTCCAGACAAAATACTACAGTAGGCTTAAAAGAACAAGAAAACTTTTTACAAATGTAATTTTTGCACCTTCGGGGGTAATGATATTTTGTAGCCCCTAAATATTTTGAAGGAGTGACTATTATGCCCCTTTTTTTTGAAAGGTAGGTAAAGAAAAGGGTGTCACCCTTTTAAGACGCTGGGGGCCAGTAATGAAAAGGGAGATTCCTCGAATAATAATTCAAAGACTAGAGGAAACACATATACCATAACTGTGTGTCTTACTTTCCCTGAAATCTACCCCAGTATAATTCTTCCATAGAGGATGGTGTTGACCCGTGCATAAATTGTGGGAATTAGACAGCATTGGAATAAATGAAAAATGAAGAAAGTCCAGACGATTCTTTTACTCAGGATCAATCCCCTGAGAGATGTAAAATTTGAATCTGGACAATACGGGTACGACTTCCGTGGAGACGAACCATCCAGAATCGCCCACTAATTACAGAATGGCATATGGACAATTAAAGGCTCACCCTCCGCGAACTGACCAAGACACCAGAATTGTTAACTGCCTATAATGATATAATTTGCTGAGCAAAATTAATTAATAACTTTATAGAAGAGGTACCTCCTGAGCGAGCCAAAATTTATGGTCACTATTTCCCACATCATGGAGTAAAAGAAGGATTCTAAGACCACTCCTCTGAAAATTTGTGTTTAATTGTAGTGCCAGGAGTAACAAAAATGATCTAGTTTAAATGGCTGTTTGATGACAGGTCCGTCGTTGATGGAAAAATTAGGAGATATCTTATAAATTTCAGATGAAGAATTATGCCTTTAGGGCTGACATAAGTAAAAGCTTTCCTAAGAGTGGGTTTACAAGAGGCTGACCGGGATTGTTACCCGCTTCTTATGGCCTGAGAACCTAGTGACCCACTTAGCCCTCTGAAAACCTTTCACTTTACGAGCGTATTATTTGGTGCTACATCCAGTCCGTTCCCTATTTAAAGCGACGATAAATGCACCCCCTTAAAAACGTATGGAAAGTCCATTGAGTAAAGTAATGAGCAAACAAATTTAAATGTGGACAATTTCCTGGGTGGATGTCAACTGAAGAGGAACTGTTAATGTCTTATGGAGAGGCTAATAAAATAATGCAAATGCAAATATGCCCTGGGGGAATGGAATAGAAATTCATCCAAATTAAAAGGACAAAATAATAAAGATTTCCCTGGAGATGAAGTGCCAAAATGTAGTAATGTTTTGGGGTTTAACTTGGATGCTGAGAGAATTTGTTAATGTTAAAACCTAATAATTTACAGTATGCCCAATAAATTAACTAAGAGAGTTTGCTTGCTAAAGTTTCCAAATGTTTTGATCCACTAGGTTTAGTGCCCACCCCTTACTAAAGAGGGAAATTATTAATTCAGGAAGCATGGAAACTTAAATGTGCTTGGGATGAAATTCTACCTGGGGAAATTTCCCATTAACAGGTGGGATGAATTAATTGGTGATTAAGAAAAATTCCAATGTTGGATTTTCCCACGCAAGGTGGCCAATCAAATGGGAAAAATGTACTCCACATTTTTTTAATGATGCTTCAAAATTAGCATATGGAGCACTGCTTATTTTCAATGTAATAGTGTTATTTCTCTTGTTATGTCTAAAGGCTAAAGTGTCTCCAATTAAATCATGTACTTTACCTCATTTGGAATTAACAGCCATTTATGTAGGTGTCAAATTAGCTAATTGTATAAGAAATAAGTTGCAGGAGATAAATATTAGCGACACTGTAATTTGGTCGGATAATGAGTACCTTACAATGGATTCGTAATGGAAACAGTAAAATTGTGTCATGCAAAACAGAGTCGCGAAATTAATCAGATGCAAGAGAAGTATAATAGTTTGGGTCAGCATATGTTAACATTTAATCTGATACCTGGTGAGAAATCCAGCTGATTTCTTGTCTCGAGGTTTTCCTGATGCTAAATTTGTAAATGCTGTATCATGGTTTTAAAGGACCGAGCTGGTTGGTAAATAAAGCTAATTGGCCTGTACAAAAGACGTATATTGCTCCTGTTGAAATCCATGACCACCGCTCCAATAGTTTGTCCTTCATTAGCCATTGATATAAATAGGTATTCTTCTTTACCCAAACTAATCATTTGTAACTAAGTTGGTGTTTAAATTTTTTAAACAAGAAAGAATACTCATATAAGTTTTCACATCCTCTTGAATATGGATAAAGAGGGTACAGGAAGAAATCTACGGAAATGAGATTAAATTGAAATGGAAAGTAAAATTGTGAAAGGTTTTCCTAATAGAGAAATTGGGGGTTTATTTAGAGAACAATGTATTTAGGTCAGAGGAGTTACAAAATGCTGAATTGGGGGACTAAAGCTAAACACCCTATCTTACTCCCAAAACTCAAACATCTAACAAATTTAAATTGTCTAAATGCCCATAAAAATGTAATGCATGGTGGGTACAAGATACCTTAAATTGTATTAGGGAAACTTTCTGGATTCCACAATGACGGCAAAGTGTAAAAAGGGTGATTAAATCTTGTGTAATATGTCGCCGTGTGGATGCCAATCCTATATGTAACCCAGGGCCTCCACCATTGATAAATGATCAATTTGAGTCATTTAGCAACGAACTCCGCCCGCTGCAGGTGTGGAAAATACGTTAATTTTTCCAGAAATACAGTAGTTAATGTAAATAAAGGCTATACTGTATTTAATAAAAATTGTTATAAAAAATGGGAAGCCTGCGCCTGCGCAGACAAGACTCGCCATTTTGATTTTGAATTGAGAGTAAACGTTAGTGTAATGGGAAGAATTTTTCGTGCTCTAGAAAGGGTTTAAAAATTGGGGTACACCTCTCAAACAGGAGCCGAAATTTTTTGGGTATCATTCCTGCATAATTTGAGTATCAGGCGACTGAACCCAAAACAGCCCAGAACCTCAGATAAGTCTGTTATTGTTTAATTCTGGCCAGTATTTTCATAAATTTAGACAGTGAGGTTTTCTGAGTATGATACACCTTAATCTCCAGTCAAATTGGTGAATGATATTAAGATATTCTCTTTCTGTTATGTAAATGTGTTTATATATAATCATTTTTTAATTTAATATACAGTCTACAAATTTATATATTTATCAGCATTCCTGGTGATGTATATTTCATTTAATTAATAGGTCCATAGCAACTTGTGGATATGACAGTGGTAGGTATCGAAGGGGGACATTTTTTGCGACCTATGTGTACCAAATTCCTACTTGTCTAACTGATAAATAATAATTATCTTTGTTCATTTACTGTTATGTACATAATGATACATTCAGAAAAATGCAATTTTCCACACGCTCTATAACCCATATAGGTTTACCACTTTCCTCTCATTTTTATATAATATTTGTGAACCGCATCAGTCTTCAGTGGGCTGATGGTATAGGCTGTGTAGGCACAAAGTTTATTAAATTATAGGCATTAACTGTAGAACGCATCTTCTGGTCGGCTTGATGCTTTTACTGCCGATGTGTTTACCCGTCAAAGGAAACAATCTCTTGATGTTAGGTTGTATAAATTATGTGTCAGATTCATTCATCAAATTATTTTTTGTGAAGTAGCATGTTTCTTCTGATTAATAATAATTCACAGTATTGGATTATATTTGGTTAATTAGGTAACAGTCACGGTCAAATCCCAGAAACTGTGAAATACACACTGAGGTCCGTAGTTCGATCACAGGTACGGGAACACATTAGGACGTGTTTCCTTAAGACACCTGCTGCTGTTCCTCTTTACCTATCAGTAAAATAGGTATTTGGGTGTTAGTCGACTGGTGTGGGCTGCATCCTGGGGACAAAAGTGACCTAATTTGCCCGAAATGCTTTGCATAACAAGAGGCTTTCTATATAGTAGTATGTTACTGATGTCAGGTAGGCCTGTATACATTGTACATGTAATTGTAGAAATAAATAAATAATAATAATAATAATAATAATAATAATAATAATAATAATAATAATAATAATAATATTATTATTATTATTATTATTATTATTATTATTATTATTATTATTATTAAAGTGATTTTTATGATCTGATGAGTTGTTAAAGTTAGAGCAAGGTAACATTACCGAAGGGACTTCGTGAAACTAGTTAGCCAGGCATGAATCCTGGAGGGGTGAGGTACAGTACCCGCACTCTGAAACAGTGGTGGGTTTGTGCTGCAGTTCGGAGGGTCATTTGAGATGTGATGTTAGCAAGCTTCAGGAGTGACAGTTATTAAATAGACGGCAATGAAAGCGTTTTTTTTTTTTTTTTTTTTTTTTTTTTTTTTTTTTTTTGCGTCGCCTACCTCACTAAGAGATTCGCTGCGATAGAAAAAAATGTCACAGCATTTCTCATAAATATAAGAGCAAATTTTAGTAAATAATTTAAATACACAACACTATATGCAAATTTTAGAAAAGTAATATTTGTTTTTTTAATATTTATAATGTAAATATAAATAAAACTAGAAAGATTATTAAAATATGAAATATATGTGAAAATATTGTATTGAAATGTATGAAAAATTGGTGCTTGTTCAGTGTCAGATTCTTATTCTGAATACCACAGTTAGATGCTGCTTGAGGGAGACCTTCAAAGAGGGAAGACAAAAATAATTTTTTTTCTAATTATCCAGTTTCAATTAATTTTTTCACTGTTATTTTTGACATTTTTTGAAGATTATTATGAAGATTACCTTGAACAATAAAGAGAATAAAATAATTATTGGGTGCTTCATGGGGTGTTTTTTCGATACCCATAATGCAAAACGTCGTTGATAGACAATATTCTAGTTGACCTCAAATTAAAGATAAAGGCCATGAGAGTTGTATATCAATGGGGTTTTACCATTGTGTCAATATCATGTCTTTTAAAAAATTTTCAAATTTGTTTTTCCATTTTTAATGATTTTTTGGGGAGGAAAAACTCAGGAGAAAAACGGTAAAGGCCATTGCAAATTCCCGTCACTACGCTGCAAAACCATAATTTCCCAATAACGTGTGAAAAAAAAATCATGGCTTTTCGTGAACTGCTCTTCCAGAACATGTATCGAAAGTTCAATAACTTTTGTGATAAACAGAAATGTCATTTTCTGTCACAGTCCAGGTAGCTGCTGGTATCGAACTCTGGTATCGAACTCTGGTATCGAACTCTGGTATCGAACTCTGGTATTGAACTCTGGTATCGAACTCTGGTATCGAACTCTGGTATCGAACTCTGGTATCGAACTCTGGTATCGAACTCTGGTATCGAACTCTGGTATGGAACTCTGGTATCGAACTCTGGTATCGAACTCTGGTATCGAACTCTGGTATCGAACTCTGGTATGGAACTCTGGTATCGAACTCTGGTATCGAACTCTGGTATCGAACTCTGGTATCGAACTCTGGTATCGAACTCTGGTATAAAATCGTCAGAAAAGATGCCACGTTTTGTATTTTCAAAGAAACAATCACAAAAATCACAATTTTTTGAGTATAAATAAAAAAACACATGCATCATGTCTTCTTGATGACAGCAACAATAAAAATACATTTTTGGAAAATAATACTTAGAAACATGGTAGAAACAAGCATCAACTTGTTGCCAAATTTATGCGCTATTTTTCAGTACGAGAAATTTATTTTCAAAATTTTTCGATTTTTGTTGTGTATGTCAGCCTCCTTCCCATGCACAGGTTGCCCGATTATTTTTCTTTATTCTTCCTTTTACTTTTGGTTTGCATTTTCCTCATAACTCGAGAATGCCTCACCCACTCGACTTCAACTTTTCATTGCCTGTTACGGTAAAGAGGGCCAGATTCGAGAAACAATTGGCATATATATATATATATATATATATATATATATATATATATATATATATATATATATATATATATATATATATATATATATATAATATATATATATATATATTATATATATATATGCGATAAGATCACAGTAAACAGGTGATTTCAAAAATATGCAAACAACCACTCTGAAAGAATAGAGAAATTCCAAGCGCTTTCGTGACTACTCACATTATCAAGGAACTATGAAAGTGAAGCATCCAAGGAAGCTATATAAGGGGTCGGCCAG
The DNA here is from genome assembly GCF_026875155.1 of Cherax quadricarinatus. Lineage (NCBI taxonomy): Eukaryota > Metazoa > Arthropoda > Malacostraca > Decapoda > Parastacidae > Cherax > Cherax quadricarinatus. The sequence goes on from NW_026469407.1 coordinate 12,796, forward strand.
CACCTCACTATCAGATCCCACAACGGTTAGACACGTGGACGCGCGGCGAGCCAACTTGGACAGGTCCTTTGCAAAACTCACCCCCAAGCTATTTATTTGTCCAGTGTATTATTAAATTCTACCCAAATTCTATTAATTATAAATGGATCTAATTTATATAACCAAAGGAAATATAATATTATTGTCAAAACTGCTTTTTATGAAACAAGATTCAATTATATTCCTGTCGACCATGGACTTGCTTGATACTACTTTCTCAACTTTTTGAAAATCAATTGGATGGTTAAATCTTTACATGAATAAATAGAGCATTGGAATCTTGTCCAGTTCTAATGCTATATTTATGTTGTTTTAATTTAGTTCGAGATTTTTACCAGTTTGACCGTAATAAACTTTATCGCAAATTTTAAAAGGAATCTTATAGACACATCATCAGCATTTTGGGGGGAATTCTTAATCAAAAGTTTTTTTTACTGTATCAAGATTTTTGAATACAACTTTAATATTAAAAGTCTTAAGAAGAGAAGGCATATCAACCAAGTTTCATGGTAAGGGAGAACCAACATATTTTTAGTGAATAAGGCTGGTTGCCCTTTTTTGGATTATAAAAAGTGTTCCTAGCAACTTTATATACACACACATATATATATATATATATATATATATTTATATATTATATATATATATATATATATATATATATTTATATATATATATATATATATATATATATATATATATATATATATTAACACACTGGCCGATTCCCACCAAGGCAGGGTGGCCCGAAAAAGAAAAACTCTCCCCATCATTCACTCCATCACTGTCTTGCCGAAGGGTGCTTTACACTACAGTTTTTAAACTGCAACATTAAACACCCCTCCTTCAGAGTGCAGGCACTGTACTTCCCATCTCCAGGACTCAAGTCCGGCCTGCCGGTTTCCCTGAACCCCTTCATAATGTTACTTTGCTCACACTCCAACAGCACGTCAAGTATTAAAAAACCATTTGTCTCCATTCACTCCTATCAAACACGCTCACGCATGCCTGCTGGAAGTCCAACCCCCTCGCACACAAAACCTCCTTTACCCCTCCCTCCAACCTTTCCTAGGCCGACCCTCCCCCGCCTTCCTTCCACTACAGACTGATACACTCTTGAAGTCTTCTGTTTCGCTCCTTTCTCTCTACATGTCCGAACCACTCAAAAACCCTTCCTCAGCCCTCTGGACAACAGTTTTGGTAATTTCCCGCCCCTCCTCCTAATTCCCAAACTACGAATTCTCTGCATTATATTCACCCCCACACATTGCCCTCAGACATGACATCTCCACTGCCTCTAGCCTTCTCCTCGCTGCACATTCATCACCCATGCTTCACACCCATATAAGAGCGTGGGTTTAAATATACTCTCATTTTATTCCCCTCTTTGCCTCCAAGGACAAAGTTCTTTTTCTCCACAGACTCCTAAGTGCACCACTCACCCTTTTCCCTCATCAATTCTAGGGTTCACCTCATCTTTCATAGGGCCCATCCGCTGACACGTCCACTCCCAAATATCTCAATACATTCCCTCCTCCATACTCTCTCCCCCCAATCTGATATCCCAAACTTTCATCACCTAATCTTTTTGTTATCCTCATAACCTTACGCTTTCCTGTATTCACTTTTAATTTTCTTCTTTTGCACACCCTACCAAATTCATCCACCAATCTTTGCAACTTCTCTTCAGAATCTCCCAAGAGCACAGTGTCATCAGCAAAGAGCAACTGTGACAACTCCCTCTTTATGTGTGATTCTTTATCTTTTAACTCCACGCCTCTTGCCAAGACCCTCGCATTTACTTCTCTTACAACCCCATCTATAAATATTTTAAACAACCACGATGACATCACACATCCTTGTCTAAGGCCTACTTTTACTGGGAAATAATTTCCCTCTTTCCTACATACTCTAACTTGAGCCTCACTATCCTCGTAAAAACTCTTCACTGCTTTCAGTAACCTACCTCCTATACCATACACCTGCAACATCGGCCACGTTGCCCCCCTATCCACCCTGTCATACGCCTTTTCCTTATCCATAAATGCCACAAAGACCTCTTTAGCCTTATCTAAATACTGTTCACTTATATGTTTCAATGTAAACACCTGGTCCACACACCCCCTACCTTTCCTAAAGCCTCCTTGTTCATCTGCTATCCTATTCTCCGTCTTACTCTTAATTCTTTCAATAATAACTCTACCATACACTTTACCAGGTATACTCAACAGACTTATCCCCCTGTAATTTTTGCACTCTCTTCTGTCCCCTTTGCCTTTATACAAAGGAACTATGCATGCTCTCTGCCAATCCCTAGGTACCTTACCCTCTTCCATACATTTATTAAATAATTGCACCAAGCACCCCAAAACTATATCCCCACCTACTTTTAACATTTCTGTCTTTATCCCATCAATCCCGGCTGCCTTACCCCCTTACATTTTACCTACTGCCTCACGAACTTCCCCCACAGCAATAGGAGGATAGATGGGCAAATGAGAGCATAGGCAATGGGGTCGAGTAGGTATGGGGTAGGTTTAAAAATGTAATGTTAGAGTGTTCAGCAGAAGTTTATGGTTACAGGAAAGTGGGTGCGGGAGGGAAGAGGAGCGATTGGTGGAATGATAATGTAAAGAGAGTAGTAATGGAGAAAAAGTTAGCATATGAGAAGTTTTTACAAAGTAGAAGTGATGCAAGGAGGGAAGAGTATATGGAGAAAAAGAGAGAGGTTAAGAGAGTGGTGAAGCAATGTAAAAAGAGAGCAAATGAGAGAGTGGGTGAGATGTTATCAACAAATTTTATTGAAAATAAGAAAAAGTTTTGGAGTGAGATTAACAAGTTAAGGAAGCCTAGAGAACAAATGGATTTGTAAGTTAAAAATAGGAGAGGAGAGTTATTAAATGGAGAGTTGGAGGTATTGGGAAGATGGAGGGAATATTTTGAGGAATTGTTAAATGTTGATGAAGATAGGGAAGCTGTGATTTCGTGAATAGGGCAAGGAGAAATATATGTATGTATACATATATATAATATAATATATATTATATATATATATATAAATATATATATATATATATATATATATATATATATATATATATATATATATATATAAATATATATATATATATATATATTATATATATATATATATATATATATATATATATATATATATATATTATATATATATATATAATATATATATATATATATATATATATATATATATATATATATATAGTTGCAGAGATCGGTGGATGAATTTGGTAGGGTGTGCAAAAGAAGAAAATTAAAAGTGAATACAGGAAAGAGTAAGGTTATGAGGATAACAAAAAGATTAGGTGATGAAAGATTGGATATCAGATTGGGGAGAGAGTATGGAGGAGGTGAATGATTTCAATATTTGGAGGGGAAATGGTCAGCGGATGGGTCATGAAAGATGAGGTGAATCATAGAATTGATGAGGGAAAAAGAGTGAGTGGTGCACTTAGGAGTCTGTGGAGACAAAGAACTTTGTCCTTGGAGGCAAAGAGGGGAATGTATGAGAGTATAGTTTTACCCACGCTCTTATATGGGTTTCTAAATTTTAAAGCAAATTTCTCAATACAGGATTTGTCTGATATATTAGAATAGGTTTAGTTACCTTCACTATTCACTTGGATTTTATGATCAGTTTTAACTTACACTAACACGAATACATGAAACAATACATGAAGGTAAGAAAAATTCATAAGTGTTTACAGAAAATCAATGGTTACATTAGTATGAAAACAAATTATCTTACAGGAGGAAGCATGTCAACAACACTTCAATGTATGATGTGACTCGCCTGGTGAAGTGTCAGGTTTCATATTCTTTCAATTTTATTGCACTTATTGACTACGCTTTGGGACTTTCCTGAAATTCTTCTCTCCACTGTACTCCTGTAAATGTAAGTTGCTTTATCCTTCATAGATTCTCCTCATAGTTATCATAATATATGAAACGCTGTACTGACTTTGCATCGATGATTACTATCATTAATTTCAGTATAGTGAAATTAAAGTAATGAGTTGTGTTACTTGCTTCATCAGGGTCTTCCTTAGATATTCAAATCTCTGTGTCTGTCCTGTATCCAGTCTGTTTTTTCCTCTTACCCTGAAGGTACGTACAGTAGGTTAACTAAAGAATAAGGGACAAAGAGGAAGCAGTGCAGTAGAATAAGTTTATATTGAAGCTCCAGAGTGCTCGACTGTGTCCACTGTCGGCTCTGTGGTTATGCTTCATTCAATCTGTTGTATCTGAGATCTTTGGGCTCTTCGGAAACACACAGTATAGACTTATTGCGCAGTGCTTCAGTGCGCAGTGCCAGACCCGCGTTTTCTGAAGTCGGATATCTACTTATTTCTTTTTCACACAACAGTCACCAAACACCCTTGAAGTCCCTGTCTTTTTCATCAGCTAATTGTATTCACATCGATGTTTGGAAAGTCAAGAATATTTTATTATATTACGATTTTCGACATATATTATTAAACATAAAATAAAATTCATTGTTTTCTTTGGATATATTATTCCATTTTGATCAAATTGAAAATTTTAGAGTTTTTTCTTAATTTTCAAGAAAATGAGAGAACGACCCCTTGAGTTCTAATGAAAGGGAAGTCGACACTGCGCTTACATCTGACGACCCTTTTCATTATATTCAGAAGGTGAAAGTAGCACTTGAAGTCAGTCAGGTGCAGTGAGATTCGTACTTCAGTAATTGCTTGACGCCTTTAAAATCATCCTGTTAAAGGCGCAGGAAATACAGCTGGAGAAAGCATTGTTTCATTTGTGGCAACTTTCACACTTGCTGCAACATGAACCATCACTGGGACTTCACTGACTTTTTATTCTCGGCAAATTACAAAATACACTAAATTAAAATTTTGCTGAAAAATAAGTTGTTTTTCTTGCCAGTGCAACAGGGATGATCCCACTGTGAAGAACACTTAGTATGGTGTTCCCTCCACTGTGAAGAACACTTAGTATGGGGGTTCCCTCCACTGTGAAGTACACTTAATATGGTGTTTTCCCTTTCCCCTGTGAAGAACACTTAGTATGGTGTTACCTCCCCTGTGAAGAACACTTAATATGGTGTTCCTTCCACTGTGAAGAACACTTAATATGGTGTTCCTTCCACTGTGAAGAACACTTAATATGGTGTTCCTTCCACTGTGAAGAACACTTAATATGGTGTTCCTTCCACTGTTTAAGAACACTTAATATGGTGTTCCCTCCATGTAAGAACACTTAGTTGGTGTTCCCTCCACTGTGAAGAACACTTAGTATGGTGTTCCCTCCACTGTGTAAGAACACTTAGTATGGTGTTCCCTCCACTGTGAAGAACACTTAGTATGGTGTTCCCTCCACTGTGAAAAACACTTAGTATGGTGTTCCCTCCACTGTGAAGAACACTTAGTATGGTGTTTTCCCCCACTGTGAAGAACTAGTATGGTGTTCCTCCACTGTGAAGAACACTTAGTATGGTGTTCCCTCATGTGAAGAAACTTATATGGTGTTCCCTCCACTGTGAAGAACACTTAGTATGGTGTTCCCTCCACTGTAAGAACACTTAGTTGGTGTTCCTCCACTGTGAGAACACTTAGTATGTTTTTCCTCCACTGTGAAGAACACTTAGTATGGTGTTCCCTCCACTGTGAAGAACACTTAGTATGATGTTCCCTCCACTGTGAAGAACACTTAGTATGGTGTTCCCTCCACTGTGAAGAACACTTAGTATGGTGTTCCCTCCACTGTGAAGAACACTTAGTATGGTGTTCCCTCCACTGTAAAGAACACTTAGTATGGTGTTCCCTCCACTGTGAAGAACACTTAGTATGATGTTCCCTCCACTGTGAAGAGCACTTAGTATATTGCTCCCTACACTGTGAAATACACTTAGTATGGTGTCCCTCCATCACTGTGAAGGACACTTAATATGGTGTTCCCTCCATCACTATGAAGGTACTCAGTATGGTGTTCCTTCCATCACTGTGAAGGACACTTAATTTCCCTCTATCACTGTAAAGGACACTTAGTATGGTGCTCCTTCCATCACTATGAAGAACACTTAGTATGGTGCTCCTTCCATCACTATGAAGAACACTTAGTATGGTGTTACCTCCATCACTATGAAGAACACTTAGTATGGTGTTACCTCCATCACTATGAAGAACACTTAGTATGGTGTTACCTCCATCACTATGAAGAACACTTAGTATGGTGTTCCTTCCATCACTATGAAGAACACTTAGTATGGTGTTACCTCCATCACTATGAAGAACACTTAGTATGGTGTTACCCCCATCACTATGAAGAAAAACTTAGTATTTGGGGTTTTCCTCCATCACTATGAAGAACACTTAGTATGGTGTTACCTCCATCCATATGAAGAACACTTAGTATGGTTTTTACCTCCATCACTATGAAGAACACTTAGTAGGTGTTACCTCCATCATATGAAGAACACTTAGTATGGTGTTACCTTTCCATCACTATGAAGAACACTTGTATGGTTGGGTTTCCCCCATCACTATGAAAAACAATTAGTATGGTGTTCCCTCCATCACTATGAAGAACACTTTAGTATGGGTTCCCCCTCACTATGAAAAAACACTTACTATGGTGTTCCCTCCATCATATGGGAAAAACACTTAGTATGGTGTTTTCCCCCCATCACTTTTGAAAAACACTTAGTATGGTGTTCCCTCCCTCGTTAAGTTTTGTATATTACTTTTCATTAGTTTGTCCTCCAGTGCATCTAAGACCATGTCATAGTGGTCCAGTAGCTGGGACAGGCAGGAGCGACCTGCTGTCAACCCACGTTGCACTCAGTTGTTTATCTGAGGATATCTAAGTGGGCAGCGATCTTACTTCTTAGAACCCTTCAAGATTTTATGATGTTGGACATAGTGCTATGAGTCTGTAATTCTCCCCAATTACTTTATACCATCTTTGTGGGGTGGGGCTATGTCTTTGTTTTCAGTAACTGTTGGATGACTCCTTGTTCAGCTTCATCTCCCTAGAAAGTAAGGCTTGTGAAAGAGGCTTCTGGCGTTTTTGTGAACGTGAATTTCTCGGGCCTGGTAAATGCACTGACAAGTCAAATTTTTTGCTTTTTTAAAATCTTATGGGGTTGAAAAAATCAAGATTTTTTGGTAACCGATTTTGAGATTCAGTCAAAATTTTTGATTTAGGTTGTGGACCTTATTGGGTTGCAGCACACTAAACGCTGATTTATTTTGGGGGGTTATATCTCTCCACGTCTTTGCTGCCCTCGTAAAGTCCCATCTCACAAACAGGGGTCAATATGATGTTTGTTGTGGCCCCAGATTTGGCAAAGAAAAGAAGTATTTTGTTTTTATTTTAGTTATGATGGTTTTTAAGTTCTTCCTGAGTTTCTTGTTTCCTGTATGATTCCTTTAACTTAATTCGAATCTGCTATTTCTTGCTCAGTGCCCCCTTCAATTTTAGATATACTGGTCTTTTTCAGGGGCTCGGATTCTGTTATTTTTATATTTGAAGGTTTACTTCAGAACAAAAATTTTTTTTACCCAATTTTGAAAGTCAGCTATTTTCATTTCTGGAGGAATTATATTTTAAATTAATGATATTAGAACTCATTTGTGTAGAATCACAAACTTTATTTTTAGACAGTTTGGGTTTTTCTCAGATGTATTTGATACTTAACTTTCAACTCTTTTCCCTTTTTGGGTGAGGTGGTTGGGGGGTGTGACCTTCTCACAGTGTGACGTCATTTTTGTCGTTATTTAACGTTATACAACATAATGAACTATAAAGGGAAGTCCTACTTACGTCGTCGATAGGTTCTTGGGAAAAATGGAATTTAACAAAATGACGTAAAATAAAACTTCACCTTTGCTGTCCATGTCGACCCTTAAAACTTCATTTTTTTTTCCCAGACCCAACAGACGTGAAAACTGGCCCCTTTAGCACAAATTTCAAAAAAGGGTTTTAAAACAAGGGAATAAAAAGTTTAAACCCCAAAACGAAAATTGTAAAAAACAAACTCCTACAACCCAGCAGGTTTCCAAAAAAAAAACAATAACCCCTAATTTTCAAATAACCGGGAAAGGAAGGGGAGACCCCGGGGTTAAAAACGATGTTTTTAGGGCCCCTATTGGCCATTTTTTAAATGGTCCCCAAACGGACAAAAAGTTTATCGTAAACTTTTTTTGTTAAAGGATTATTTGTATAATTTTTTCAGTCAAGGTTTAACTGTTTCCCCACTTGTTCTTTATTAACAAATTTTGATGAATTCGTTGGTTTTTCCATACCAAAATTTGTTTTTTTGTCTTGCATTTTATGATTTCTTAAACTTTACGATTTTTATTTTATTTTTTTCCACAAAACAGTGGCCCCGGGAACGAAAAAGGAGTTTTTTTGAGGACTTACTGTAAATTATAAATAGGAAATGAACCCATGTTTTCTGTGGTTTTCCCCCCAATCCCTTGTTTGGCCCCTGAAAAAGCCTTCAAAATCGCTTTTGAATTGGTTTTTTTTTCCTAGGTCTTGTTTTTTTGTTGCAAAAAACCATAGGTTTCTTTGTTGAAATTTATCTGCCTGGTTGGCGGTTTTTTCTCTTCCTTTCTTCAAAAAAGGGGTTGGTTTTAAAGGATTTGGAAATTGGTTTTTTACCTCCGGTTGTGAATCAAAGTGTGTACTTGGGGTTTTTTATTGGCTTTTCTTTCAAGGGTGGGTTTTTTAGCTTTCCAACTTTTTTCCCGTTTGGTTTAAAAAGGGTTTTTAAAATATTTTTTGTTATGATACCTTTTTTTGTTCAGAGCTTCGCCCTTTATATATTAAAGTTGTTTTTTTTCTATGTGCAGGGCCGTTGGGGCACCGGGGGAAATTTCACTCATTAAACCCTTTTTAAAAAAATTTTTTTTTGGTTTTAGGGCATCTTTTAGGGCCTTCCCTTTTAAAAAAGGAGTTTGGGGCAAAGGGAATTTTTTGGGTTTGGCAAGTGTTGGCAACTGGTTTTTACTACAACGAATCTATATTCAACAGGGAAAATTTTGTTTTTGGGGGTTTTAAATTCGATCCCGTGAAATTTATGTATTGTTTTTTATGACATATATGTTGCTTCCCCAAGGGACACCCCCGTACATTTAAAATTCACTCAATAATTTTTACCTTGTAAATACACCCCAAAATTGTCTCAAGTATTTGGACGTGAGGAAAAAATTGGTTTTTTCGTTTTTTCACTACTAAGCAATTTTTTAATTAAAAATTTATGTAGATAAATTTTTCCCTTTGCAATAAAAAAAAAAAAATTCCCGAAAAGTTAAAAGTTTTAAAAGTTTCTCCATACTTAAGTTTTTTGAAGTTTTTCAAAATACCAAAGGGCTACCTTTTTATGTTTTAAAAAATTTTTGTGGAAATTTTTATATTTTTACATTATTAAACGGTTTATACTTTTTTTGTTTGTAATCGGTTTTTGGGGGAAACCCTTGCTGGTTCCAAAGTGTCATTGCTGTTCCATGGTTCCCTTGTTTTTCCAAAAGTGTCATTGCTGTTCCCTGTGTTTTATTGTTTTTCCATGTGTATTTCTTTTCCATGGGTTATTGTTCCCCTGTGTCATTGTGTTCCTTTTGGGCCCTTGGGTGTTCCATGTGCATTGCTGTTCCATTTGGCATTTTCTGGGTTTATGTGTCATTGTTTCCCCTGTGTCATTGCTGTTTTTCCCTGTGTCCCTTTTCTGTTCCTTTTGTAATTTCTGTTCCGGGGGTTTTTCATTGCAGGGGTTCCCCTGTGTCATTGTTCCTTTTGTCCCTTTTGGGTTTTCCCTGTGTCATTTGCTGTTCCAAAGCGTCATTGCTGCTCCCTTTTGTCATTGTTGGGTTTTTTGTGCCAAATTTCTGTTCCCCAGTGCTATTTTCTGGGTTTAAAAGTGTCCCCTTGTTCCATGTGTCATTGGGGTGTTTTTTAAAGGTCCCTTGCTGTTCCCCTGTTTCATTGTTTTTTCCCTGTTGGGCCCTTGCCCGTCCATGTGCTATTGCTGTTCCATGTGTCATTGGGTTTCCCTTGCCATTGCCGTTTCCAAAGTGTCATTGTTCCCCTGTTTTCATTTTTTGGTTTCCCTGTTTTCATTGTTGGGTTTCCCTTTTTCCCAAATGCTTTTTTCCCCTGTGTCATTGGTATTCCATGGTCATTGTTTTTTTCCATGTGTCATTGCTGTTCCATTGTCATTGGTTTTTCCATGGGGTCCTTGTTTGTTCCATGGGCCGTGCTGTTTTCCCTGTGTCATTGTTTTTTCCATGTTTTCCCCTTGTTCCTTTTGCCAAATTTTTTTTTTCCAAGGTCATTTTTTTCCATGTGCCATTGCTTTTTCCCCCATGTGTTCATTGTTCCATGTGCTATTGCTTTTCCAATTTTGTCAAATTTCTGCTCCAAGTGGGCATTGTTTTCCCTGGTCAATTTTTTAGCTCCAAAGTGCCTTGGGTTTCCCTGGGGGCCATTGCTGTTTCCCTGTGGGCATTTTTTCCCTTGGGGCCCACTGCCCGTTTTCCCTAGTCATTGTTCCATGTGCCATTGCCCGTTTTCCCGCCCTCCCCTTGCTGTCCATGTGTCCTTTTATCCATTGTATTGCTTTTCCATGTGTCCCTTGTTTTCCCTGTGCCATTGCTTTTTCCCTGTGTCAAATTTTTTCCATGTGCCATTGTGTTCCAAGTGTCCCCTTGCGTTTCCATGTGTCATTGTTCTATGTGCTATTGGGGTTTTTTTTTCCCTGTTTCATTGTTTCCCTTGTCATTTGGGTTTTTCCATGTGTTCCTTTTTTCCAGGTTTTCATTGTTCCAAAGTGTCATTGGGGGTTCCAAAGCGTCATTTCTCTCCCTGTGTTATGTTTTCCAAAGTGACCAAATTGGGTGGAATTGTTTTTTTTCCATTTTCCACTTTGGGAAATTATTGTTAACATGTTTTTTTTTTTATCACACTGGCCGATTTCCCCCCACCAAGGCCCGGGTGGACCGAAAAAGAAAAACTTTTTTCCCTCATTTTACTCCTTTACTGTCTTGCCAGAAGGGTGCTTTAAAACTACATTTTTTTTAAAATTTAAAAAATTTTAACCCCCCCTCCCTTTTAAAAAAGTGCAGGGACTTTTTACTTTCCCCTCCCAGGACCAAGTCCGGCCTGCCGGGGTTTTTTTGAACCCCTTCATAAATTTACTTTGCTCCTCACTCCAACAAACACGTCAAGTATTAAAAACCCTTTGTCTCCATTCACTCCCATCAAACACGCTCACGCATGCCTGCTGGAAGTCCAAGCCCCTCGCACACAAAACCTCCTTTACCCCCTCTCTCCAACCTTTCCTAGGCCGACCCCTACCCCGCCTTCCTTCCACTACAGACTGATACACTCTTGAAGTCATTCTGTTTCTCTCCATTCTCTCTACATGTCCGAACCACCTCAACAACCCTTCCTCAGCCCTCTGGACAACAGTTTTGGTAATCCCGCACCTCCTCCTAACTTCCAAACTACGAATTCTCTGCATTATATTCACACACACATTGCCCTCAGACATGACATCTCCACTGCCTCTAGCCTTCTCCTCGCTGCAACATTCATCACCCATGCTTCACACCCATATAAGAGCGTTGGTAAAAACTATACTCTCATACATTCCCCTCTTTGCCTCCAAGGACAAAGTTCTTTGTCTCCACAGACTCCTAAGTGCACCGCTCACTCATTTCCCCTCATCAATTCTATGATTCACCTCATCTTTCATAGACCCATCCGCTGACACGTCCACTCCCAAATATCTGAATACATTCGCCTCCTCCATACTCTCTCCCTCCAATCTGATATTCAATCTTTCATCGCCTAATCTTTTTGTTATCCTCATAACCTTACTCTTTTCTGTATTCACCTTTAATTTTCTTCTTTTGCACACCCTACCAAATTCATCCACCAATCTCTGCAACTTCTCTTCAGAATCTCCCAAGGGCACAGTGTCATCAGCAAAGAGCAGCTGTGACAACTCCCACTTTGTGTGTGATTCTTTATCTTTTAACTCCACGCCTCTTGCCAAGACCCTCGCATTTACTTCTCTTACAACCCCATCTATAAATATATTAAACAACCACGGTGACATCACACATCCTTGTCTAAGGCCTACTTTTACTGGGAAATAATTTCCCTCTTTCCTACGTACTCTAACTTGAGCCTCACTATCCTCGTAAAAACTCTTCAATGCTTTCGGTAACCTACCTCCTACACCATACACTTGCAACATCTGCCACATTGCCCCCCTATCCCCCTGTCTTTCCTTTTCCAAATGCAAAAAATACCCAAAAAAAAACATCTTACCCTTTATCAAATGCTGTTCCTTTTATATGTTCACTGTAAAACCTGGCCCCACACACCCCCAAACCTTTCCTAAAGCCTCCTTGTTCATCTGCTATCCTATTCTCCTCCCTTAATTTTAATTTTTTTAATAATAACTCTACTACACTTTACCGGGTAACTCACAATTTCCCCCCTATAATTTTTGCACTCTTTTATCCCCTTTGCCTTTAAAAAAGGGAAACTATGCATGTTTCCAGCCAATCCCTAGGTCCCTTTACCCTCTTCCCCTTTTATTAAAAAATTTGCAAAAACCACTCTATTACAACCCGGTTTCCCAAATGGCCTTTCCCCCCGGTTAATGGGAGCAAATAAAACCAGTAAAAATTTTTAGAAAAATTTATTTTTCACCAATTTAAACAGCAATATGTAACATGTCAGTGATAAGTATAGTGATCCAGTAAGCAAAGCAAAATAGAAGCCACAAGATAGCAACCGTGCTTAACCACTCTAAATGGGAAAAGACAAGGCAACAGGAGAGCGGGACCCACAAACCTCTGCGATTGCCCAAAAACCCTCTTCTTATTTGGGTAGAACCCTGGTCACAGTTAAAAAGAGGGGCCCCCATCATCAACTCTTTGCAACCCGGTTTTGCTGGTTGGGGGAGATAGCCTTAAAAAAGGGTGTGTACAGCGCCGAATAAAGTTTTGTACTCTTTGCATCCACCACTCCAAAAATTATCCCCACCTGCTTTTAACTTTTATCTTTACCCATCAACCGGTGCCTTACCCCCCCTTTTATTTTACCTACTGCCTCCGAATTCCCCCCCACTCACAAATGGCTCTTTTCCCACTCCTTTAAGATTATTCCCCTTGCCTATACACGAAAAACAGCTTCCCATTTTCATCAACATTTAACAATTCCTCAAAAAATTCCCTCCATCTTCCCAATACCTCTAACTCTCCATTTAATAACTCTCCTCTCCTATTTTTTAACTGACAAATCCATTTGTTCTCTAGGCTTTCTTAACTTGTTAATCTCACTCCAAAACTTTTTCTTATTTTCAACAAAATTTGTTGATAACATCTCACCCACTCTCTCATTTGCTCTCTTTTTACATTGCTTCACACACTCTCTTAACCTCTCTCTTTTTCTCCATATACTCTTCCCTCCTTGCATCGACTTCTACTTTGTAAAAAACTTCTCATATGCTAACTTTTTCTCCCTTACTACTCTCTTTACATCATCATTCCACCAATCGCTCCTCTTCCCTCCTGCACCCACTTTCCTGTAACCACAAACTTCTGCTGAACACTCTAACACTTCATTTTTAAAACCTACCCCATACCTCTTTCGACCCCTTTGGCTATGCTCTCATTAGCCCATCTATCCTCCAATAGCTGTTTAATATCTTACCCTAACTGCCTCCTCTTTTAGTTTATAAACCTTCACCTCTCTCTTCCCTGATGCTTCTATTCTCCTTGTATCCCATCTACCTTTTACTCTCAGTGTAGCTACAACTAGAAAGTGATCTGATATATCTGTGGCCCCTCTATAAACATGTACATCCTGAAGTCTACTCAACAGTCTTTTATCTACCAATACATAATCCAACAAACTACTGTGATTTCGCCCTGCATCATATCTTGTATACTTATTTATCGTCTTTTTCTTAAAATATTATTACCTATAACTAAACCCCTTTCTATACAAAGTTCAATCAAAGGGCTCCCATTATCATTTACACCTGGCACCCCAAACTTACCTACCACACCCTCTCTAAAAGTTTCTCCTACTTTAGCATTCAGGTCCCCTACCACAAATTACGGTCGCTCACTTGGTCAAAGAGCTCCTTACATCTCCCAACATCCTCTCTCTCTCCTCTCACTCTCTCTCTCTCTCCTCACTCTCTCCTCTCTCTCACTCCTCTCTCTCTCTCTCTCTCTCTCTCTCTATATATATATATATATAATATATATATATATATATATATATATATATATATATATATAATATATATATATATATATATATATATATAATATATTATATATATATATAATATATATAAATATACTATATATATATAATAAAAAAATAAAGAAGGAACACGGCAACAGGCCTACTGACCCATGCGAAGCAGGTCCATGCCACCCCCGGCCTAGAACAATGACCACCTAGTCAGGTCACTTCCATTTAAGGAAGGAGCACGGCACCTGACCTGGTAGCCCAAGCTAGTCAGGTCCAGCTCACATCCACCCACACCCACTCATGTATTTATCTAACCTATTTTTAAAACTGCACAACGTTTTAGCCTCAGTAACTGTACTCGGGAGTTTGTTCCACTCATTCGCAACTCTATTACCAAACCAGTGCTTTCCTATATCCTTCCTGAATCTGAACTTTTCCAGCTGGAGTCAGGAATCGCGGGAACAACTAAAAGCCATAAATGGGATCGAAAGAAACCCAAAGTATTTCTTTTCTTCTGCCAAATCAAAGTCGAGAACAACATCCAGTATTTCGCCCCTACTTAAACAAGATGGGTCCTACACAGATGACAGCAAGGAAATTAGTGAGCTACTCAAGTCCCAATATGACTCAGTTTTCAGCAAGCCGCTAACCAGACTGAGAGTAGAAGATCAAAATGATTTTTTTATGAGAGAGCCACAGAATTTAGTTAACACAAGCCTATCTGATATTATCCTGACACCAAATGACTTCGAACAGACGATAAATGACATGCCCATGCACTCTACCCCAGGGCCAGACTCATGGAACTCCGTGTTCATCAAGAACTGCAAGAAACCCCCTATCACGAGCTTTTTACCTCCTATGGGGGGAAACAATGGACACGGGGTCGTCCCCCCATTACTAAAAACAACCCGACAAAAACCCCACTCCCCCCAAAAAGGGGGGAAGGGAAAGCAACAACAAAGAACTACAGACCAATAGCACTAACCCTCCCATATTTAAAAAAAAAATTTGGGAAAGGGGGCCCAAGAACAAGATCGCCCCCCCACAGATACCCCTCAATTACACAACCCAGGGGGAAAATTGGGGTTTTTAGCAGGGCGCTCCTTCTGTCCCAACCTTTATCAAATACAGAAGGCCCCAGATGCACTAAAAAAAACAAAAAAAAAGCAAAATATAATTTTATACCCGACATTTGCAAAAGCCTTTGCCCAATGTGCCCCGGGGTAATTTGGGCCCCAAAATGCGCGCGAAGGGGAAAAACAGGAAAAGTTGGTAATGGATCAAAAATTTTTCCCCACAAACAAACACAAAGAACATAGTCAACAGAGTAAACTGGGCGGGAAATTGAAAAGCTTTTGTTTTCCCCAAAGGGGCCAAATAAATCACTCCCATCATGTTTTTTCATCCTCTATCGACATAGAAAAAAGGATGGCAGCCACATCACCTGTCTTCCTTGGGAGAAAACACCCGAATCCCGCAGACAGTGGGCTTCCCCTTGCAGACATGCAAAGCTCCAGGCGGGCATCAAAACCCAAAACTTTTAGTGGGGGGTGCAAAAAAACTATGAAGTTCAACGATGGGGAAATTTCAATTACCCGATAAGGTAAAAAATGAGGAAATTAAAAAATTCCCTCAGAGTACAAAAAAAAATTCCCGGGCCCCAAAAAAAGAGGGGAAAAAACCCAAAGTCCCAAAAACCTGGGGTTTATCATGTCCGGGGGATCTCACCTTCAAGTCCATAACATTGGGATCAATCGGGAACTGCCCCTTTTTTGAAAAATGGGCAGGGTGGGTAATGAAAACCTTTAAAACTATGGATGCCAAGCCCCTGGAAAGACACTCTTCAGTTTGCTTGTTTTTAATCAGGCCCGGGAAAATTTTTGGGTGCACACAACAGCACCTTTTAAGGGAGGTAAATTGCTGACCCTAGAAAAGTACAGAGAACCTTCACGGCACGCAAAACGGAAAATAAAACACCTCAATTTCTGGAGTGCTTGATTTCCTAAACCGTATTCCCTGGGAAAGCAGGTGGGGGGGGATACAAGATTATATACACCCGGAAAAACCTAGAGGAAATAGTACCCAACTTGCCACAAAAAACCCTCACAACGAAAGCAAAAGACTCGGCAGACATGCAACAACCCCCCAAGGGAAAAACAGGGGTGCCCCAGCACGTTAAGGGGACAATTTCAAAAATGCCAGGGGGCCCCAGACAGTTTTACCTGCCCCCCAATACATAAGGGGGGTTACCAATAGACCCCTCTGTCTTCAAGCAAGGGACTGGGGGCAAAAAACCTAAATCGATACCTGAAACCCCCGGGCTGTGGCTCGTACGTTGGGTTTGCGTTTCCCGTCACGAAAAAGCCTGGGTTTATCAGGCCCCTGTCCACCATAGGCTTGGCACGACCGGGCCCCCGGGGGGGTTGACCCCCAAAACCCCTCTCCCCGGTTTAAAAACCAGGTCCCGTCATCCTCATAGGGGAAAAATTTCTGATACATGGGGTCAGCTTTGTCCTCCTCCCCTGGGAAGTTTTTCCCGTGCATTTATATTCAATTTGTTGGTTTTGAAAAAAACCCCTAAGCAAAAAAACTATTACTTTTTTAATTTGAAAAGTTTCGGTCCTGGGGCCTTGGGTTTACTTTTTAACATAACCCGATAAGGACATATAATAGGCGGGGGAGTGAGGGGTGAGAGACGCATGGGCCTAAGAATGTCATTTTGGGGTTTATGACGGGTAGACCATGAAAACTTGCCCTGTGTTTTTTGGGTTTTGGGGTGGGTTAAGAAACAAGTAAAGCCAATGTTTTTTAAATTTTTTAAATTTCCAGTGTTTACGTTTTATAGTGTCGGTGACGGGGATTAGTGAGGCTTCTTGGCACCGTCGGCGTCTGATTTAAATGGTTTAGTGAGAACGAGTTGTGCCTCATTCCAGTTTCATCAAATGCCCCGTGGAGTCTCTGGGGAAAGACACAGGCGTACCTTACATCGTCTTTTTTCAATGCTCATTCAGGCGGACTGCAAGATCTCTCCCTGTCTCGCCTACATATTTCTTGGACAGAATCTACTGGGTATGTGTAGACGCCTGCTGTAGAAGTTAGGGGTGTGGGCTGCGTTTCGTAGTGTGGTCTTTGACAGATGAGTGTTTATGGTGGAAACGTTGATTTTAAACTCATAGCAAGTGCCCGGCACAAGGCACAAGCTATCCTCATCAAACCGCCCATGGAACAGCCCCCAAAAGCAGTTCATAGTGCTCCCATGTGGTGATGTTGCCACGAATACTCGCCGGCACTTACTATGAAAAACATCAACGTTTCCACCAATAAACACATCATTATCAAAGACCTCACTACGAAACGCACCCCACACCTCAAAATTTTACAGCAGGGGCTACACTATCCCCCGTGGATTCTGTCCCAAGAAATAAGTAGGCGAGACAGGCAGAGATCTTGCAGTTCGCCTGAATGAGCATCGAAATTCCTCTAACAGAGACGATGAAAAAGGGACGCCTTTGTACTCCACAGAGACTCCACGGGGCATTTGATGAACTGGGAAAGAGGCACAACACTTCTCACCAAACCAGACCTCAGACGCCAACGGTGCCTAGAAGCTTTACTAATCGCCGTCACCGACACTGTAGAACGCAACACGGAAACTACAAAATTTCAAAAAACATTGGCATACATGATACTTAAAGAAGCTTACTAATCGCCGTCACCGACACTATAGAACGCAACACTGGAAACTACAAAATTTCAAAAACATTGGCATACATATACTTAAGCACCACCAACCCAATAACACAGGAGTCACATGATTTCATCGTCTACCCGTCCTCATTCCAACATGACATTCCTCAGTCACCGTGCGTTCAACTCACACTCACTCCTCCGCCTATGTAAATATAGTCTTTCTTCCTCTGTATGTTGGGTCAATCACACACACACATCATCGATCAACGATCTCGCCTCTCTAATTACCCCGTACTGAGAGTGACTTTCCTAAGAGTGGTGGTTACTGGACTTCGTCTTCACCACAGATTGGTGCTGTCGGCGGCTGCCTATCCAAGGCAGGAAGCCTCCCTCTGCACTCCGTTGCTGTCTGAAGTCTCCACGCCTCAGACTGTACGTGTAGTCTACACACCATACAGCCAGTGTTGCCTCTCCTCGCTTCTGTCTGAAGTCTCCACTCCCCAGCCTGTATGTGAAGTCTGCACGCCATACAGCTAGTGTTGGCTCTCCTCACCGCTCACAGCCATGTTGCCTCTGTTCACCCAGTGGTGGTTAACTGGACTTTCGTCTAGACCAGCAGGATTGGTGCGTTGGTCGCTGCCTACCCAAGGGCAGGAAGCCTCCCCTCTGCACTCCTATTGCTGTCTGAAGTCTCAGCGCGCTCAGCCTGTACGTGTTGTCTGCACGCCTTACAGCCAGTTCAGGCATACAGTGCCCATCAAGCTACAACTCACCTCCTCAGTGTCCTGTGCCTCCAGAGACGGACTCCACAAGAAAACTTTAAAGTTATAGCCAGACAAGTATGTGTGTCTACTTCACACGTACTTGCCTATCCAATTATTTCACAGATTTGGCCGCCACATCTAATTTACGATGCCTACAATGCCTTCCACTTCCTTCCCCCTTACCACTCCTCTACTGCCAACACCTGCCTCTACTCTGTCTACTCCTGCCTCTAAACCTACCCTGCCTCTACCTCTTCCAAACTCAATTCTTTCTCACTTAACCTAAAATACTCTAAATCTGATCATGCCACTATCTGTCCTGGAAATTTATTGTACCAGATCACTGGCGCACCTCAGCTGAAAGTCTTTAAAACCAACTCAGCTTCAAACTCCTTCTTGACAGGCATTCTTACGAAACGTAACACCTCACTGAAACCAGACAAAAACTTCTCAACGCAGGCTTCACTATTATTTGGACTATTGACATCCGCGCCAAATGCACAGTGATCGCAAAACACGTAGACTATTCTCTCCTGACTGCCTATGACACAGACAAAGAAGACTTAAAGACAAAAGTACTAAGAACAAAGCCTCTGTTGACGATATTTACAGACCTGAAAACTCTACCATCCTCAAAATACGCTGTTCAACTTCTTCTGACGCCTCTACACTCTCAATCAAGAATCCTCGCCAAGACCATCCGCATTTCTCCAAAGGCTCTCTTCACTCCAAACTTTCACCCTATCACACAATGTCTGAAATCTACAAATTCGCCACGACAAAATCTCATGCACATCCACTCAAATCTGCCCCAGATGTTCAGCAACTGGCCACTTCTGGAACACTTGCAACCTCCCCCTTAAATGTTCTAACTGTGGCGGGTCACACACTGCAGTTGCAAATTCCTGCCTTCTAGAAAAGACATTCTCTCCACCCTCAGAGCTAGCTAACCTCCCTCCCTCCCCAACCCCTTCCCTAACACCCCCCTACCATACCTTCCTCCCCTACCCCCAATGCCTGGCCTTCCCCACGTCCTTGGTCTACCTCTCCTACTCTAAACACTTCAAAACCCAACACACAATTACAATCACTTCTTCTTCTACACCTACACCCACACTAGACTACAAAACTAACTGCCAACCCGCCACTGCTGCCCACTCTGTGATGGTAATCTCTCAAGCTTACCAATCAGACTACTCACATGTTCTTAACCTAATCTTGTCTGCTAACAATCTTCCCTCTTTAATTATCCCTCCTTCCTGCTTCTCTTCTAAGCCCCCCTACAACCTCTACCTCCTCCCTCTCCCTCACTTCCTCCACTTCCTACACCCACCAGCTCTCCTCCTCCTCTACCCGTCTTCACTAGTTCTACACCTCCCACCAACATCCCGACTGCTGCTGCTACGACCACCCCTCCCCCACCTCCTTACCCACTTCCTCATCCCCAACCAAAGTTTTCCACTTCCTCATCCCTTACCTCACTTCCACTTCCTCATCCCCTACCAAAGCTTCCACTTCCTCTGCATCTACCTTTGCCTACTCCTCCACCACAACAAAAACTTAATCCAGGTCCAACTCCACCTCCTCCAGACAAAATCCACTTAAAACTTAAACCTGCCCCAATTTCTGACAGACAGACCAAAGAACATAAAAAGAATCCATCTTTTTCCTCCCCCTCCAGAAACTGGTCCGTACACCTACAAACACAAATCCACAAGATGCACCACAAACAGGGGCCTTTAATCTAAACTCCTCCCCCGACATTAACTTGCTATGACGAAACCATTAAATCATGTTTAAGGTAAATTCATTCAATGTACGTTCTTACTTTACAATTAGACACCTACTGGCGGACTCCTTGAAACAGAGGCCAGAAAATTGTTTTACTTAACATTCCCCTGCCTCAAAGCCCCTCAACATATCCGCCATTATGGTATACTGCACTACAGTCCCCCTATGAACCCCACGATGGTGTTGCCATCCTTGTCAAATCCAAAATAAAACACAAATTTTTCCCAATCCCTTTATTCACCAACACTGTCTTGCAGTCAGAATAACCCCACCTTTGGGCCCCCTTTTTCTTTTCACCACCTATGCTCGCCCAAACACTATTCTCAACATACACGACCTTTCCTTTGTCTTCAACTACATCAACACACCAACATACCTACTAGCTGATATGAATGCCAAACACACCACCTTTCACACACCAGTAACAACCAACTTTTGGGCACCAATTACTCAACTTCACAAACCATAAACACCTAATTCATCTCAGCCCAGCCTCAACACCCTTTTACAATCACTCTGGCCAAGGCAAACCAGACATCATTCTGGCAAACCGACCCAGCTCTCTATTTCAACACTACATCTCACCTGGCCCTATTACAGGCTCTGATCACATCCCATTTACCTTACACATCTCCAACCCTATCCTCATCCCAACCACTCCTTCCTTCTCCTAAAAGAACGCTGACTTGGATGCTTTTAAACAACACATAGACAATACTAAAACCCCACTTATACTACAACAACAAACCTATTTTTGACATCGATACTCAACTTGATCTCATCCAGGACACCATTACACAAGCAGCCAACCCCCGCAATACCAAAAAAAACTCACACCACTCGTTATTCCTTCAAACCCTCACTCAAAACAAGAAGACTAATTATCTGCTACCAAACCGCTTTCCTACAAAACACACAGATTTAATCAAGTCCAATTAGATCTCACTTACCTTAGAAACAACATTTTAAAACAGCCCAGACCAATAAACCCCAACAATTACTGGTCACAACTCATACAACAAGCGGACAAACAGCATATAAAAACACTAAAGCCTTCTGGAACTTTATCAAAAAATATCAGAGGGACCACTCCCACCAACAAATTTTAAACCACACACACAACAACACA
>NW_026469408.1:0-12197 GCF_026875155.1 Cherax quadricarinatus
ACCGTGTTGAGATTCATTAATCAATCTGTGCCTATCAAGATGGTTACGAATTGCTTCGGAATTATTGATTCCATAAATTTTCCCCTCTATGGAGGTAAGGCTTTTTGGGTCTGTAGCTCGAAGCTAAGGACCTGTCACCTGCCTTGTAAATAGGTAATGCATTTGCCGTTTTCCACTGATCAGGCACTTTGCCAGTTGTAGTGATATGTTAAAAAGATTAGCCAAAGAAATGCTAAGTTCCTCTTTAAATTCCTTTAACACCCTTGAAAACAGTTCATCAGGACCTGGGGATTTGTTAGGTTTTAATTTCTCTGTCTGAGGACCATGCCCACTAGTTACCGAAATCGTGCATAGTTAATTATCATCCTGTCCTACGTATTCTATTATGACGGGATATTTCACTAGTATTTTCCTGGGTAAAAACTGAGAGGAAGTAGATATTGAAAAATTTCACACATATCCCTATCACTGTCAGTGATCCGACCAGAGTTACTCTTAAGTGGGCCAATCTTGTCCCTAATCTTACTTCTTATACCTGAAAGAACCCTTTTGGGTTAGTCTTTGAATCCCTTGCGACCTTAGCCTCATAATCCCTTTTTCTTTTTTATTCCTTTTTTATTTCTCTCTTTAATTGAATATATTGATTTCTTAACTGCCCATCCCCTCTTTTGATACGCCTATTATGCCTCTCTTTTGACCAATGATATGTTTTAATCTATTATTCATCCATTTGGGATCATTTTTGTAAGATCTAATTTCTCTACCGGAACAAAATTTATCAGGGCAGCTAGAACTATGCTTTGAAAACGTCAATTAGCAACCAAGATCACCTACCTGACCCATAAATCAGGACATCCCAATTTAGCCCACACAGGTAATTTTTCATCCCATGAAGTCGGTCAACGAAAAGTCTGGGACAGAGATTTAAATTTGCATTTCTGGGTAATTCCATGATATATTGGGAAACTAAGTGATTTTGATCACTTTCCCCAAGCTCATCATTAACCTCAAGATAATATATTAATTAGTGAATCTTGTTGGCAAGAACCAAGTCAAGCAGATTGTTTCCTCTATTTGGTTCTGTCACAAACCGTTCTAAAAAGAAATCCTGAACTGTACCCAAAAAAAGTCACTAGACTCAAGTTTTTCTTGTCATATTGTTCCAATCAATTTGTCTAAAATTTAAAAATCTCCCATTATCACAACATTTTCATATCTAGATGCCTTATGAATTTCGTCCCATAACAGCTTACTACACTCCCTATCAAAGTTTGGGGGCCTGCAAATCACCCCCAAAAAATTTTAATTTGTCACGACTCTCGGAAACTGTAGCCGAACAGATTTTTGTGTCCGATGTTTCTAATTTTATATCATGTCTAAGACAACAATTTAAATTATCTCTAACATACATCGCCACTCCACCATCCTTCTGTTGACCCTATCAGTAATGTAATAGTTTATAACCCTGTATGTTGCATTCAGAAGGCATTTCTCTATCTTTCAGGTTGAACCAAGTCTCTGTTATACCAATAATATCTATATTACCTGCACTTGCAAGTAATCTTAGCTCATCTCTCTTATTTCTTAGACTCCTACTATTTGGATAGTACACCTTTAAGGGGAGCTAGTCATCTTTTTCCCTCTACTGCCCTCTCTTTTGTTGATTCAATTGATTTGCCTTTACTAGCAACTTTATTTTGAATATTGTCTTTTAAACAGATCACTGAGGAATCCCGGTAATATCTGCTGTTTTCAGCCTTAATACTGCAGACTGATTGCTTCCCACTAACACCCATACCTCTATAATCTATCAGTTTAAATTCCTAGACAAGTCATCAATTACCCCCTCAATCGAATTGGCTAATGCAACCACTCCAGTCCCACAGAGATAAACCCCATCCCTTGCATATATATCACGTTTGCCATAGAATATGTCCCAATTATTAATGAATGAAATTGCAAGTTCCTTGCAGTGCCTGTCTAGCCAGCAATTTATATCAATTGCCCTTGACATCCATTCATTGCCCACTCCTTTTCTAGGCAAGATGCTACATATGACTGGGATCCCTCCCTTAGACCTGACTACTTCGATGGCTGACCTGTGCTTATCCAGCAGCTCCTGTCTCTTGCCCTTCCCAATGTCATTACCCCCAGCACTAAGACAGACAATGGGCTTGTTCTGATTACCTGACATAATATTATCCAACCTGCTGACTATGTCACCAACATCAGCTCCTGGAAGGCACCTCCTCTGTCTGACCTTTTTATCTCTGTTACAAAATGCATGGTCCATATATCTTACCTGAGAATCTCCTACAATTAAAATATTCTTACCTTGATTAGCAGGGGAATCAGTGGCTCCTTCAACCTCACTAACCACTGAAGTGCACTCATCCTGGAGAGGAGAGAATCGATTTCCTACCTTCACGTTTTCTCTGATAACCCTCCTTATCTTCCTTCTTCCTGAACTCTGAACCACTTGCCACTTAAAACGGCTCCCACTCTCTCTGCTGGTGACCATTTCCTCTTTACCAGCTAAATCCTTCTCACATTCACTCCCAAACTCATCTAGGCAAAACTTCAACCTATTTTCCTCATGAAGAAGTAGAACCTCTTTCTTCAACACCTGAACCTGAGATTCTAAAACACTACAACAAGCCATGGTGCTTGGTAACAGCCCACGATAACTCCCAGAGAGCTTAGGACAGTTCTCAGCACACGTGACCACTAACCTCAGCATACTGGCCCAATTATGACAACTCCATCTTTGTATCTGTTTCTTTTAATCCACCAACTTTTGTTCCGCCAGGTAGAAGGGTGTTAGATAGAAGGGTGTCAGAAGGGTGTCAGATAGAAGGGTGTCCAATTGAACTATGTCAGCTCAAATGGTATCAGATAGAACGGTGTCAGATAGAAGGGTATCAGATAGAAAGGAGTCAGGTAGAAGGGTGTCAGGTAGAGGGCATCTGTCAGCAGATGAGCCTGTGAAATATGAGACGATTCTTACGAAGAACTATTGAGAGGTTAAAACTGAGTCATCTGTGTAGACAACAGACAGCAGCGGAGCTTCAAACATACGGCGGAGAGTGAGCAGAAATGACGACCTTATTTGCCAAATAGTGCGAAATTTTTATGCCTATTAATACAAGTTTAATATATTTCAGGTTAAATAAAACTTTTCATCGACATTAAAATTTAATGGCTGATGCATCTTAAATGCTACCTAGGATAGCACCCAGGATAGAACCCAGGATAGTACCCTGGATAGTACCATGTATAGTACCCTGGATATACCCTGGATAGTACCCTGGATAGTACCCTGGATAGTTTCCCTGGATAGTAAACCCTGGATAGTACCCTGGATAGTACCCTGGATAGTACCCTGGATAGTTTCCCTGGATAGTACCCTGGATAGTGCCCTAGATAGTACCCTGGATAGTACCCTGGATAGTACCCTGGAGAGTGCCCTGGATAGTGCTAAGGATAGTACCCTGAATAGTACCCTTTTACAGTACCCTGGATAGTACCCTGGATAGTACCCAGAATAGTACCCTGGATAGTACCCTGGATATAGTACCTTTGGGCAGTACCCTGGATAGTACCCTGGATAGTACCTTTGATAGTCCCCTGGATAGTACCCTGGATAGCACCCAGGATAGTACCCTGGATAGTACCATGGATAGTACCCTGGATAGCACCCAAGATAGTACCCTGGATAGTACCTAGGATAGCACCCATGATAGTACCTGGATATACCCTGGATAGTAACCTTTGACAGTACCCTGGATAGTAAACCCCGGATAAGTACCATTGACAGTACCCTGGATAGTACCCTGGATAGTACCCAGGATAGTACCCTGGATAGTACCCTGGATAGTACCCTGAATAGCACCCAATATAGTACCCTGGATAGTACCTAGGATAGCACCCATGATGGTACCCAGGATAGTGCCCTGGATAGTACCCTGGATAGTAAACCCTTGACAGTACCCTTGGATAGTACCCTGGATAGTACCCCGATAGTACCCTGGATAGTACCCGGATAGTACCCTGAATAGCACCCAATATAGTACCCTGGATAGTACCTAGGATAGCACCCATGATGGTACCCAGGATAGTGCCCTGGATAGTACCCTGGATAGCACCCAAGATAGCACCCTGGATAGTACCCTGGATGGTACCCAGGATAGTACCCTGGATAGTACCCTGGATAGTACTCTGAATAGCACCCAATATAGAACCCTGGATAGTACCTAGGATAGCACCCATGATGGTACCCAGGATAGTGCCCTGGATAGTACCCTGGATAGTACCATTGACAGTACCCTGGATAGTACCCTGGATATTACCCTGAATAGCACCCAATATAGTACCCTGGATAGTACCTAGGATAGCACCCATGATGGTACCCAGGATAGTGCCCTGGATAGTACCCTGGATAGTACCCAAGATAGCACCCTGGATAGTACCCTGGATAGTACCCTGGATAGCACCCAGGATAGTACCCTGGACAGTACCCTGGATAGTACTCTGGATAGCACTCAAGATAGTACCCTGGATAGTACCTAGGATAGCACCCAGGATAGTACCAAGGATAGTACCACGGATAGTACCCTTGATAGCACCAAAGATAGTACCCTGGATAGTACCCTGGATAGTACCCTGGATAGCACCCAGGATAGTGCCAAGGATAGTACCCTGGATAGCACACAGGATAGTGCCCAGGATAATACTCTGGATAGTACCCCGGATAGTACCCTGGATAGCACCCAGGATAGTACCCTGGAGAGTACCATGGATAGTACCCTGGATAGCACCCAGGATAGTACCCTGGAGAGTACCATGGACAGTACCCAGAATAACACGCAGGACAGTGCCCAGGATAGTACCATCATAGTGCCTAGAATAGTACAATACCCAAAACAGTACTCAGGATAGTGTCCAGAATAGTTATCCAGGATAGTACCCAGGTTAGCACCCAGAATAGTACCGAGGACTGTACCCAGGATAGTACCTAGAATAGAACTCAGGAGAGTACCCAGGTTAGTACCCAGAATAGTACCGAGGACTGTACCCAGGATAGTACCTAAAATAGTACTCAGGATACTACCCAGGGTAGTACCCAGAATAGTACCCAGGACAGTACCCAGGATAGTACCCAGGAAAGTGTCCAGAACAGTGCCCAGGATAGTGTCCAGGAAATTACCCTAGGATAGTACCCAGAAGATTGCCCAGGATAGTACCTAGGATAGTACCCAGCATTGAACCCAGGATATTATCCAGGATAGTGCCCAAGATAGTACCCAGGATAGTACCCAGAAAAGTACCCAGGATAGTGTTCAGGATAGTGCCCTGGATAGCACCCAAGAAAGTACCTAGAATAGTTCCTAGGATAGTACTCAGGATAGTACCCGTGATAGTACCAGGATAGTACCCAGAAAAGTGCCCAGGATCGTGCTCAGGATGGTACTCTGGATAACACCCAGGATAGTACCTAGAATAGTTCCCAGGATAGTACTCAGGATAGTACCCGGGATAGTACCAGGGTAGTACCCTGAAAAGTGCCAAGGATAGCGTTCAGGATAGTACCCTGGATAGCACCCAGGAGAGTACCTAGAATAGCTCCCAGCATAGTACCCAGAATAGTGCCCTGGATAGCACTCAGAATAATAATATCCAGGATAATACCCAGCATAGTGCCCAGGATAGTGCCCAGGATAGTGCCCAGGACAGTACCCAGGACAGTACCCAGGACAGTACCCAGGACAGTATCCAGGACAGTACCCAGGACAGTACCCAGGACAGTACCCAGGACAGTACCCAGGACAGTACCCAGGACAGTACCCAGAACAGTATCCAGGACAGTACCCAGGACAGTACCCAGGACAGTACCCAGGACAGTACCCAGGACAGTACCAGGACAAAACCAGAACAGTACCCAGGACCCGTACCCAGGACAGTATCCAGGACAGTACCCAGGACAGACCCAGGATAGTACCCAGGGACAGTACCAGGACAGTACCCAGGACAGTACCCAGGACAGTACCAGGACGACCCCCGGGCGTACCCAGGACAGTACCCAGGACAGTATCCGACAGTACCCAGGACGTACCCAGGACAGAACCCAGGATAGTACCCGGACATACCCAGGACAGTACCCAGGACAGTACCCAGGACAGTACCCAGACAGTACCCAGGACAGTACCCAGGACAGTACCCAGGATAGAACCCCGGACAGCCCAGGATATTTCCCCAGGAAAATACCCGGACAGTACCCAGGACAGTACCCAGGACAGTATCCAGGACCCGTACATAGGGCAGTACCCCGATAGTACCCAGGCAGTACCGGACAGTACCCAGGACAGTACCCCGGGGTATACCCAGGGACAAATAAACCAGGACAGTACCAGGACAGCACACCAGGAGTACCAGGCAGTTCCCAGGAACAGTACCCAGGTACCCAGGACAGTACCCAGGACAGTACCCCGGATAGTACCCAGGTATACCCAGGGCAGTTCCCAGGACAGTACCCAGACAGTATCCAGGACAGTACCCAGGACAGTACCCAGGACAGTAAAACCCCGGACAGTAAACCCAGGACAGTACCCAGGCGTACCCAAGACAGTACCCCAGGACAGTACCCAGGATAGTACCCAGGACAGTACCCAGGGCAGTACCCAGACAGACCCAGATCAGTACCCAGGACAGTACCCCAGGACAGTACCCAGGACAGTACCCAGGATAGTACCCAGGACAGTACCCAGGACAGTTTCCCAGGACAGAACCCAGGGACAGACTCAGGACAGTACCCAGGAAGTACCCAGGACAGTACCCAGGACAGTACCCAGGACAGTACCTAGACCCGTACCCAGGACAGTACCCAGGACAGTACCCAGGAAGTACCCAGGAAGTACCCAGATAGTACCCAGACATACCCAGGACAGGTACCCCAGGGACAGTAACCGGACAGTACCCAGGACAGAACCCAGGCAGTACCCAGGGACCCGTACCCAGGACAATACCCAGGACAGTACCCAGGATAAACCAGGACAGTTTCCCCGGACAGCCCAGGATAGTAACCCAGGACAGTACCCAAGGACAGTACCCAGGACAGTACCCAGGACAGTACCCAGGACAGTAAACCCCGGGCAGACCCAGGACAGTACCCAGGACAGTACCCCGGCGTCCAGGACATTTCCCAGGGCAGTACCCGGGACAGTACCCAGGATGTACCCAGGACAGTACCCCAGGACAGTTTCCCAGGACAGTAAACCCAGGACAATACCCGATGTACCCAGGGCAGTACCCAGGGCACTACCCAGGACAGACCCAGGACATACCCAGGATAGTACCCAGGACAGTACCCAGGACAGTGCCCAGGATAGTACCCAAGACAGTACCCAGGACAGTACCCAGGACAGTACCCAGGACAGTACCCAGGACAGTAACCCCAGGGGCAGTACCCAGGGATAGTAACCCAGGATAATACCCGGGCAGTACCAGGACCTACCCAGGACACCTACCCAGGACAGTACCCCGACAGTACCCAGGATAATACCCAGGACAGACCCAGGACAGTACCCAGGACAGTATCCAGGACGTACCCAACAGTACCCAGGACATACCCAGGACAGTACCCAGGACAGTACCCAGGGCAGTACCCAGGCAGTACCCAGGATAGTTATACCCAGGACAGTACCCAGGACAGTACCCAGGACAGTACCCAGGACAGTACCCAGGACAGTACCCAGGACAGTACCCAGGATAGTACCCAGGACAGTACCCAGGACAGTACCCAGGGGGGGGGGGGGCAGTACCCAGGAAAAGTACCCAGGACAGTACCCAGGCGTAAACCCAGGATAGTACCCAGGACAGTACCCAGGACAGTACCCAGGACGTACCCAGGACAGTACCCAGGACAGTACCAGGATAGTACCCAGGAAAAGTACCCAGGACAGTACCCAGGACAGTACCCAGGACAGTACCCAGGACAGTACCCAGGACAGTACCCAGGACAGTACACAGGATAGTACCCAGGACAGTACCCAGGACAGTACCCAGGACAGTACCCAGGACAGTACCCAGGACAGTACCCAGGACAGTACACAGGATAGTACTCAGGACAGTATCCAGGACAGTACCCAGGACAGTACCCAGGACAGTACCCAGGACAGTACCCAGGACAGTACCCAGGACAGTACCCAGGACAGTACCCAAGACAGTACCCAGGACAGTACCCAGGATAGTACCCAGGACAGTACCCAGGACAGTACCCAGGACAGTACCCAGGACAGTACCCAGGACAGTACACGGGACAGTACCTAGGACAGTACCCAGGACAGTACACAGGATAGTACCCAGGATAGTACCTATTAAGTTTCGTTCGCTTGGATAATATAGCAAAATACGGATAAAGAAAATAATTTGTAAATGACGGAAACACTAACTGGAGAATGACTCATCTGATCGGCTTCAAATTTTGGCTGAAATAAATCCCAGTTTACCAGTTTTATTAAATATGTATTGATATTTATTTTTATGAAAAATTATCTTCTTCTAATTGCCTTCAAAATACTAAAAGGAAAGTGAAAAATTTGGATACTAAACCCCGAAATTTTTGAAATTTGCTTAATCCTAAAAAAACAACATTTGCAATTAGATAAATTTCTCAGGATTTTCTATCGCTTCAAACTTTGCCATGGTAGTTTTATAAACATGAGCTTGACACTCACTTTTTTTTTAAAAAGTCGGCCGTTCCCACCCAGCAGGGTGACCCAAAAAGAAAGAAAATCCCAAAAAGAAAATACTTTCACATCAATTTAACACTTTTACCTCAATCCCCACATTAACCATGTTTTTGCAGGGTCTCAGAATACAAACAATTTAAGCATAACGTATAAGATACACACATATCCCTCTAAAACTGCCAAATCCCGAACCCCTCTTTAGAGTGCAGGCATTGTACTCCCATTCCAGGACTCAAGTCCGGCTATATAAAAATAACCGGTTTCCTGAATCCCTTTAAAAATATTTCCCTGCTACACCCAACAGATCGCAGGTCCCAAATACTTATTCGTCTCCATTCACTCCTATCAAACACGTTCACGCACGCTTGCTGGAAGTCCAAGCCCTCGCCCACGAACCTCCCTTACCCTTTTTCCCAAATTTTCGAGAAAACCCCAACCCGCCTTCCTTCCTCTCAAATTTAAATTTCCCATGTCATTTTTACTTTGATCCATTCTCTCTAAATGAAACCCAAAACCCCCTCAACAACCCCTTTAGCCCTCTGACTAAACTTTTTTGTCCACACCTCCTAATTTCCACACTCAAAAATTTCTGCATAACATTTACCCCACGCATTGTCCTTAGACAAGACTCTCCACTGCCTCCATCCGCCCTCCTCGCTGCTGCATTCAAAACCCCAAGCTTCACACCCATATAAGGTGTTGGTACACAAATACTTTCATACATTTCCTTCTTTGCCTCCATAGATAACGTTTTTGTCTCCACATATACCTGAACGCCCCACTTACCTTTTTTTCTCATCAATTCGATGATTAACCTCATCCTTCAAAAAATCCATCCGCCGACACGTCAACTCCCAAGTATCTGAAAACATTCACTTCTTCCATACCCTCCCCCCCAAATTTGATATCCTATTTTTTTTATCTAAAATCATTTGATACCCTCATCACTTTACTCTTTTCTATGTTCCACTTTCTACTTTCTACCTTTACACATCCACTAACCTTTGCAATTTTTCTTTAGAATTTTTAATAAGCACAGTATCATCAGCAAAAAAGCAACTGTGTCAACCCCCAAATTTTGTTTTTAAATTTCCCCCCATAATTTAAGCCCACCCCTCCCCGAACACCATAAAATTTGCTTCTTTTACAACCCCATCTATAAATATATTAAACAAACCATGGTGACATTACACACCCCTGTCTAAGACCTACTTTTACCGGGAAGTAGTCTCCCTCTCTTCTACACACCCTAACCTGAGCCTTACTATCCTCATAAAAACTCTTTACAGCATTTAGTAACTTACCACACTATTCCATGTACTTGCAACATCTGCCACATTGCTCCTATCCACTCTATCATATGCCTTTTCTAAATCCATAAATGCAATAAAAACTTCCTACCTTTATCTAAATACTATTCACATATATGCTTCAATGTAAAACTCTTGATCTACACATCCCCTACCCACTCTAAAACCTCCTTGCTCATCCACAATCGTAAATTCTGTCTTACCTCTAATTCTTTCAATTATAGCCCATACCGATATACTTTTCCTAGTATACTCAGTAAACTTATTCCTCTATAATTTTTACAATCTCTTTTGTCCCCTTTCCCTTTATATAAAGGG
Organism: Cherax quadricarinatus; assembly: GCF_026875155.1. Lineage (NCBI taxonomy): Eukaryota > Metazoa > Arthropoda > Malacostraca > Decapoda > Parastacidae > Cherax > Cherax quadricarinatus. The sequence continues at coordinate 10,376 of NW_026469408.1, forward strand.
GACTATACATGCTCTCCGCCAATCCCTAGGTACCTTCCCCTCTTTCATACATTTATTAAACAAAAATACCAACCACTCCAAAACTATATCCCCCCTGCTTTTAACATTTCTGTCATGATCCCGTCAGTTCCAGCTGCTTTACCCCCCCCTTTCATTCTACGTAATGCCTCATGCACCTCCCCCACACTCACATCCTGTTCTTCTTCACTCCTAAAAGATGGTATACCTCCCTGGCCAGTGCATGAAATTACCGCCTCTCTTTCTTCGTCGACATTTAAAAGTTCCTCAAAATATTCTCGCCATCTACCCAAAACCGCCAACTACCCATCTACTAACTCCCCTACTCTGTTTTCAACTGACAAATCCATTTGTTCCCTAGGATTTCTTAACTTGTTTAACTCACTCCAATTTTTTTTCTTATTTTTATTAAAATTTCTTGACAGTGCCTCTCTCACTCTATCATCTGCTCTCCTTTTGCACTCTTCACCACTCTCTTCACCTTTCTTTTACTCTCCATTTACTCTGCTCTTCTCATAACAATTCTGCTTTGTAAATACCTCTCATAAGCTAACTTTTTCTCCTTTATCACACCCTTTACTTCATCATTCCACCAATCACTCCTCTTTCCTCCTGCCCCCACCCTCCTATAACCACCAAACTTCTGCCCCACATTCTAATACTGATTTTTAAAACTATTCCAACCCCCTCAACCCCCCCACTACTCTTACTTGCACTAGCCCACCTTCCTGCCAATAGTCGCTTATATCTCACCCGAAACTTCCTCCTCACTTAGTTTATACACTTCACCTCCCTCTTACTTGTTGTTGCCATTTTCCTCTTTTCCATCTACCTCTTACTCTAACTGTAGCTACAACTAAATAATGATCGATATATCAGTTGCCCCTCCATAAACGTGTACATCCTGGAGCCTATCCATCAACCTTTTATCCACCAATACATAATCTAACAAACTACTTTCATTACGTGCTATATCATACCTTGTATATTTATTTATCCGGGGCGTTGACCCCCGGAACTCTCTCAGGTAAACTCTCCTGGTAAACCTCTTTCTACACATAGCTCAATTAAAGGCTCCCCATTTTCATTTACCCCTGGCCCCAAATTTACCTACTACCCCTCCACAACATTTTTACCCACTTTACAATTAAAATCCCCAACCACCATTACTCTCACATTTGGTTCAAAACTCCCCACGCATTCACTCAACATTTCCCAAATCTTTCTCTCTCCTCTACACTTATCTTCTTCTCCAAGGTGCATATACGCTTACTATATCCCACTTTTCACATCCAACCATTATATTTTACTCCTTCTCCACATACTCCTTGAATTAATACACTTATAGTCTCTCTTTCCTGCCATAACTTATCCTTCAACATTATTGCTACTCCTTCTTTAGCTCTAACTCTAATTAAATCCCCAGACCTAATCAAATTTATTCTCTCCATTGAAACTCTCCACCCCCTTCATCTTTGTTTTTTTTTTTACTTAAGCCAGTAAATCAAGCTTTTTCTCATTATACATCCACAATCATCTCTTTCTGATCATCTGCACAACATCCACGCACGTTCAGACTTCCCACTTTGACAATTTTCTTCTCTTATTAATATTATTAGTAATTATACAGGAAAAGGGTTACTAGCCCATTGTTCTCGGCATTTTAGTTGCTTTTACAACACGCATGGCTTACTATTAAGATAAATCAAAGAAAATCAAAGATGGATAAAACTGAATAGAATTTTGCCTTCAAAAACCCCCCCCTTTTTTTCAAATTTTTAACCAAAAACCCAAAAAAAAAATC
>NW_026469409.1:0-11933 GCF_026875155.1 Cherax quadricarinatus
CCGGGGTTCATTGTATCCTTTTCTCCGCCCTTACTCTTAATTCTTTCAATAAAAACTCTACCATACATTTCCCGGTTTTACTAAAACGACTTACCCCCCAAAAATTTTTTTGCACTCTTTTTTGTCCCCTTTGCCTTTATACAAAGGAACTAGAAATGCCCCTTGCCAATCCCTGGGTCCCTTACCTTCTTCCATGCATTTTTTAATAATTGCAAAAAAAAACCCACCCAAAAAATTTTAACCCCCACCTTTTTTTAACATTTCTATCTTTATCCCATCAACCCCGGCCCCTTCCCCCCTTTTCCCATTTTCCCTACTGCCTCACGAACTTCCCCACCTCAAACTGATTTCCTTCCCATTCCCCAAGATGTTTTTCCCTTTTTTCCCCAATACCCAAAATAAACGTTTCCCCCTTATCTTCACCAACCCTTTTTAAACTTTTCCTAAAAATTTTCCCCCCATCTTCCCTTTTACCTCTAACACCCCCTTTTAATTTAACTCCCCTCTCCTATTTTTAACTGAAAAAATCCATTTGTTCTCTGGGTTTCCCCTTATCTTGTTAATCTCACTCCAAAATTTTTTTCCCCTTACTTGCAAAAAAATTTTGTTGAAAAACTTTCTCACCCACTCTCTCATTTGTCTTTTTTTACATTGCTTCCCCACCCCTTTAACCTTTTGGGGTTACTCACTTGGTCACTTGGTTACTTTTCCGGGGGCGACGTCCTCGTAATAACCCCCAAAACCCTTTGATGTAGGGAAATCTTTAGGCAAGGCTAACGCAGTAGAACCGGCGACCCAGTTTACACTGGAAAAAAGATTCAAATGAAAAAGCAAACCTTTCCTCGACGTCCTCATTCACAAAGTAGACAACCCCCCAAAGATTTCAAGTTTATGGGAAAACCCAATCAAAAAAAAATGATCTCACACACTTCTTTTCCCCAGAAGATCCCAAGCCCCAAAAGAGGCATCATCCCCGGGGGTTTTTCCTAGAGCATACCGAATTTTTGTCCTAAAGTTTCTTACGGGGAAATTGTACATACATTCACCAAAAATTCCGAGTTACATTTTCCTTCTTTTTTCATCAAAGACTCCCAAAAAAAGAGCTCTTCAGATCTTTAAATTTCTCCACGCCCCCAACACCACCCCCAAACAAATTTAATAATTTTTCCCCAACGCCAGGTTGCACTGAACGTTCAAAAGTACTTTAAAAAGAACCCAGATTTCCGCCCGCTTCTAGATTTCAATAAGGATCTAACCGGAAAAAATCCAAGCACCCCCAAACCAGTAAATTTCAGGGGTTTCATTTTACCCTGTGGGGGCCCGGGAAAACAAGATTTACGTAGGTAAAACAGCAAGAAACCTCGACACCCGCCTAAATTTGAAAACCCCTTTACGCAAGTAGGAAAGGGCCCAACTTAAAACCAACCCCGGTGTAAAAACACCGAAATCCCCCAATCATTCAGAAAATTCAGAGACGCCCAATTAGTGATCAAAGAAACAAAATTTCCCCGCAGCCCCAAGTCCCTCGAATAAGCACTGATCGCTGTTTCGAATAAAAATTAAAAAAAAACAACGGCACCCTTCACCTTCCCCTGAAGCCCTTAGAAAAGGAATCCTCCTAAAAACAGTAAACCCTGCCATAAACATTCCCCTCCTTTTTATATTTACCCCAAAGCACAGAGAGGGAACACTGAAAAACTGCCTCATTCCATTTAAATTTTTGTCCAACCTTTTTTTTAGTTACCCAAGAAATTAGTTTTTTATTTTTTTTTTTCTCATGTACTAATTTTTTGCACTAAAATTATTGTATTATTTTTGGTTCCCTTAACACTACTACTACATTTAAAAATACCACTAGTAAACCCTCAAAAAGGAAAAAAAAACCCACTAGAAATTGCACCTCACCCCTGGCCTTTTATCCCCTCTGTGCCCAAATTATTGTTTGTAAGGGTTTGTTTAAAGCCCTGGAGAGCGAAAACGTTCCAAATAAAATGTCACATTAGTTGCATTTGTGCCCTTTTACTTTACTATTGTCGGAAATTTCAAACCAAACCCTTTTTTTTACAACTTACCATCTTTGAAAGCCCCCACCAAAAAAAACCCCTCTAAACTCATATATTTATCCAACCAAAATTTTAAAAATACTCAAAGCCCTATCCCCCAATAACCCAACTAGGGGGGGACTTTTCCCAAACTCATAAACCCTACCCTATTTCCAAACCAATATTTTCCCCCTATTTTCCTTTTTCAAAATCTAAAACCTTGTCAAATTTTTTAATCCTTACTGGGGGTTCTCTTTTGGAGAGTTTTCCTGGGGGACCTTTTTAAATACCCCTTTATTAATCCCCCATTTTCCTTATACACTTCGATCTTGTCCCCCTAAATTTTTCCGTCTAAAAAATAAAATTGTATTTAAAAAAGGTCTTAAATTTTTTTTCTTCAAAAAGAAGATTTCAAATTTGCCATGTATTAATTTTAGCCCATTCTTCGCTGAATTTCTAATAAATTTTTAAGTCCTTTCTTTTAATATGGAGCCAAAAACTGAGCTGCATAATCTGGGGTGGCCTTACTAAGGGATGTTTTAAAGCTGCAGTATGACCTTGGACTTCTGTTGCTTAACTTTTGTTTAAAAAATCCAAAAAATTTTTTTTCCCTTATTACAAAACGCTTGGGCTTTGCTGTTTTGGGTTTTGGGGTTTCCCGCTCACCAAAACCCCCCAAGCCCTTTTCACAATTTTGAAATGGCTAAGTTCTACATTTTTTAAACTTAAAAGTGCTGGGGTTTATGGATACTCCCGAGCTTCAAACCTGCATTTATTTTACACTGAACTGCATCTGCCCTTTTCTGCCCAAAGGGTTTGATTTTGTCAAATCCTTTGAATTTCCCCTAATCTACGTTTAATCAATTTTTCTCCCTATTTTTTGTGTCTTTCGGGGGAATTTGCTATATCCCTAGTAATACCCCTCATCAAGGCCCATTGATTGAAGTTGAAGGGTTTCAAAAAACCCGACATGTTTTTGGGAATTAGACAAAAGTGCAAACTCTTCGGTACCTTTATTGAGGAAACGTTTCGCAACACAGTGGCTTCAAAAGTCCTTTACAAAGGAAAAAACTTGAAAAACGGGAGGAAAATAAGAAACAGCCCCTTTTAACCCTTGAGCGATGGGGGTCAGCCCATCAACCTTGAATAGAAAAGGGCCCTTTATGGGGCGGAGAAGCAGCTTATAAACCGTAGACAGGGGGGGCAGAAAGCCCGTAGGGGGTCCCATTTGTCCAATGGGAATTTGGGTTCGTGCCCGGGGGTTTTAGGCAAGTGAAAAAAATTGGGTAGGTAAGACACATAGGAAACATTTTGCCAAACTGTTGTTATGTGTCTTTACCTCCCCAACCTGTCGATATTTTTCCCTTTTTGATTTTTCAAGTAAAGGGAAACCCCAAGTATTAAGACCCCCAAGAAGTTGCAGTTTTGACAGGATTGTGATGAAGGGTTCAGAGAACCGACTTTTGTTAAATTTAAGACCATGTGCAACTTTTTTGGATTTTTTATTGAGGAAAGTTTCGCCACACAGTGGCTTAATAGTCCATACGAAGGAGAAACGAAGAAAGGAGGAAAATAAAGGGGTAAACCCCAAGGTCCCCTTCCCCAAAACCCCCCCAAAGAAAAAGGGAAAAGGAAAAACCCCCTCCCAACCCCCCAAAAAAACAGTCCCCCAAGAAGGAACCCAGGAGGCCCCCGGGTCCATAACCAGGCGTCAAGGTCCAAAAAAAAACCCCCCCCCCCCCCCCCCCCCCCCCCCCCCCCCAACCCCCCCCCCCCCCCCCCCTCCCCCCCCCCACCCCCCACGGGCCTTAGCACGACAACGCGGGCCCTCCTTACCCGGCCCCGGCGTTTTGCAAAATCAACTCGCACCTCCCCCAGCAGATCCGGCAACCCCAACCTGGTATACGGGAACAAAACCCCCTTTCATACAATAAAGAAATCCAACGCTCGCACCCCCACAGAAAACAACCCCCTGGGATAATACCCACTTTTTCAAACCCAAACCCCCAAACCCGGGCCCTCACCAGAGAGGATCCCTAGAAACTCATAAAAAGGTTTTCACGGATCTTATTTCCCAAAAACAATCAACTCAACGGAAAAAAGGCGCATTCCACAAGGGCCCAAATTTCGCTCCTGAGAGTGTGTTTATGCCCGGGGGGGAGACAGGGTTTCCCATAAATTGCAGGTTCTCAGAGCGGGCAGGACTCAGTCCCCCAGCTGGGGAAACAACAGCGAGGGGAAAACCCCTCGAAACCCAATCAACCCTAAAGGTTCTGAAAGGGAAAATTTCGGGGCCCTGGGGGGCAACAGCCCCTCTTGTGGGGCAGTAATTCGGGATGGGGTTTGGACACGCCCTTGCAAACAAAAAATGCTGAGGGTCCCGACAATGTGCCCAAGCCTCCCCGGGTTTTTGGGGCTGGGTATTTTCGGCACATGGCCCCGGGGCGTTCACTGCAGAGGCACAGCTGTATTTGTAAACCAATACAATACCTCAAAGGTTATAGCCAAAACCCCGTGGACTGTGGGGAGGATGCCCAGGTTTCAGGGCCCTCCTTTTTACCCCATACCTAGGGCCCCCATTACCAAACTTTTAACATCTCCCAAAAACCCCAAAACACAACTCGACATTGAGAGCTCCTCGCACTGCACGCACTGGTGTTTTATTGTGGGTGGAGTTTCAACGCACATCACCCAATGGGTTTCACTTCAGCAAACCCAAAGTGGCCCGGGGAGATAATAGCAATGCTCCTACACGATATTCCAGGGTAAAATTGCTAAAAAAATGGAGACGCCACCCCATTTTTTTTTGGGTGCTGCCCCGACCTTTCCTTTGGGGCAAGACAACTCGCAGCAGGAGCCCCCATGGGAAAAATCATCCTCATTGTCAGTGACCACTTTTCAGTGGTCCCCACCTTTAACCCTCAACAGGTCTCCCCCCAGTTTTGCTGCCCCCAGATGGGGGCATAATGGGGCCAACTGGAAGGTGTTTAGGATTATCTTCATGACTGGGGGTCCACAATCTTATTGAAACCCGTTTACGGGTGAACAGGAGCTAATCCCCTGTTCCCCATCCAGGCCCGCAGAGTGCGCAATTCCCAAAAAAGTCGCGGACGCACTCACAAAAAAAAACTGGGGGTTCACAACGGGCGAGGGCGGGAGCAGAAACCCCCGCAAAAAACCCCTTTAGGGGAAACTGTACAGGGGGGAACCCTACGGAAAAGGGAAAAGGGAAAACTCTGAGAGATTGGGGCAACATTCCCCCAAGGGCTCTCCCCAAGGGAAAAACTGAGAAAAGGCTGGATTTGGGGCTCAAAATTTCCGGGGACAAACCCCCTTTTCTGAGATTTTTGGGGGGAAACTACAAGCAACTGGCCAAAAGCAAACCGAGGGGCCCCCAGCCCCCCCCGAACCCAAACCCAGGAAGCTGGGGGAAACTAATGGAACTTTTCCCCTTCCATGGGGCCTCCACTCAGCTCCCACCCGGGCATCCGGGAAAATACAGAAGGGTCTTTTGCCCCAGCGCCAGCTAACGATACAAGTGCATATGATCGGGAAAATGTGACTGAAAGAAAGACCTCACGGAAAATTGGGAAATCCGAGTGCCATTAAGAACAGAGGTGACACGCCCCCGGGCCCTCGTGGTGTTAAGTACTCCCTGATTGCCAAAGGGTTTTGCAGAGTGGTGGGGGGCCAAACAGAAGTCCCTTTTAAAAAATTTGTGGAGGGCCCCGGACACTCCCAGCCGCTTGGGAAAAAAAGCCTAAAAATCGTTTCCCAAATTTCCCAAAACCCAAGGACCCAGGCAGTATGAGGGCCCCTAACGCTTTACCCGCTGCTTAGCCAAAACTTCGAGATGATGGTGTTAAACCGCCCCCCTATGGAAACTTGGACCCCCCCGCATCACATATTTGGCTTCACCAAAGGATGGGAAAAGAAGTCATAAAACCCCCTAATAAGCCGATTGCTGATAGTAAAAAAAAAAAACCCAGTACGCGTCTACCCCGGGGCCCTTTTCCCCCCCCCCCCCCCCCCCCCCCTGGGCCCCTTGGGGAAAAGGGAAATTAAAAAGCCCCCCCGGAAAATTCCTGGGGGAAAGGGTTTTTCAGCTTTTAAGGGGAAAAAACCCCTTTAAACCCCGGAAAAGTCCCACCAGGGGGGCAGGGCCCGGGTTTTTCTTTCGGGAAACTTTCCTTTCCCTTTAAAAGGGGGCCACAAGGAGGTTGCTATTACACCGTTTAAAACCTTAAGCAGGAATAGGAGCCTTTCCCCTTTTTCCCTTTTGGAAACAGGCCCCCCAAAACTTGGGGAAAATTTTGCAGTGTTAAAGGGGGAAAAGGGAATTTGACAACAGGTTAAGAACTTTGGGAACCCCAATTACGCAATCTTTTAAAAAACCCGGCCTTTAAAACCGGCCGAGAAAATTTTAGGCCAAGTGTTTCAAGGGACCAATCCCGTGAAAGGGAAAATTTAAAATTTTCGCGGTAAAATAAAGCTTACCTGTCTTTGGGCTACTTTAAAAACCCACCTTTCCGAAACAGGCCAAAGGGTAGGTCTAAAAAAAGGAAGATGAAACCATGCGGGGGGCCCCTCCGGGGGGGAACAAAAGTATTTTCGTCTAAAACCCGGGTTCCTTCGGGTCAATTAAAATACTAAAACCCGGGGTTTTCCCATTCTTCCCGGGAAGGGAAAGGCCCCAAAAGGGGGAATTTAAAAACCTTGGAAAAATAAGGAAACTAATTGCCTTTTTTGGGGGGATTTTGACCCACCAAGTTGCCCCCAAATCCCGAGGGGTTTCCTTCCTTTGGGTGGGGTAAAACCTTAAACCCTGTTTGCAAAGGGGGCCCATTCTGCCCGCAGCAAGGAAACCCCACAAAGGAGACGGATTTTAAAAACCCCAAAAAACAAGGGGGCCCCCATTTCATGATTTAAAAAGGATTGGGTTTTTTTGCCCGCGGGGGGCGGGAAACTGGTGCCCTTTAACAACTACTCCCGGAAGAGTTTGTGACCCTTTGGGGGTTTGCGGGTACCCTCCCACCCCTCCCTGGCCCAGTTTACCAATTGCCTCAATGCCCTCCCATCCCCAACCCGAACAAGGCAAAACCCCCCAAAATCATGCCGAGAAAGCAGGGCCTTTGAAAAAGGGAAAAACACAAATTTAATGGATTTCCCCGATGGTTTCCTTTTCGGTACCCTTGACCCCCGGGCAAAAGGGGGACCCCAGCTGGACTTTTAACCACAAAGGGAAAAACAAGGGCCCGGGGATTCCCTACCCCGCCGAAACCCCAAAACGACTTTTTGGGGGGCGAATTAGCCCGGCAATTTGTCCCCAAGGGCCCCCGAATCGCCCCCACCCCGCCCTGTTAAAGAAAAAACCAAAAATCCCCAACAAGCCCCTCCCCCACCCCCAACCCCGAAACAATGTTTCCCCCCCCATCCCCATCATCCTCTGACATAATGGACAGCCCAAAATTCCCGGTTAAACCCCAATCCATTTAAACCCCGGGATTTTCCCAGCCAAATGATCCCGGGGGAAATGAGGGGAGATTCAGGCAAGGCCAAGGGCCCCCAAAAAACTTCCAAGTTTGGGATTACTGGGCCCCCAGGGTAGAAGTAATATTCCCTCCCAGAGGAAAAAAAAAAAAAAAAAAGGAAAAAGGGGGAGGAAAAAAAGGGAAAAAAAAAAAAAGGGGGAGAAAAAAAAAAAAAAAAAAAATAGGGAAAGGAATAAAGAAAGGGGAAAGAAAAAGCCCCACGGAAAACCTTTTATGGGGAGGTCCTCCAAAATTTAACCCCCCCCCTTAAAATTTTCCCCTATCCCCCCAACAGTGGTACCGACCCCCGACTCCAGGGAGAACCCCCTCCAATTTTAAATTTTCCATAGGCGTGAAGCCCCCTGGTTGTTTTTGGGCTTTCCCAAAAAAACCCCAAAAAAGGTTTTTTAAAAAAAGGCCTTTTAAATTATTCCAACGGGCACGTTTTCCAGGCGCCCCAAACAACCCCCCCCTTTTTCCCAAATTTTTGGGGGCACTCCGCCCAATTAAAATGAATATTTTTTCCCGGAAAGGCCCTTTCCCCAAGGATGAGGGCCAATTTTTTAAAAACCATTGGGGACCATCAAAAGCTTTCCCTTAAAAAACAACAAATTTTTCCTTTCCCGGCCCCAAAATTCCAAAAGGGTTTAATAAATTTTGTTGGCAGGGGAAAACCCAGGTTTAATCCAGGAAAATTCTTAAACCCTACTCGTCTTTGAGAAGGCCTTTTTATCGGGCCAAAGGGCCGGGGCATTTTTTTAAATTGAGACCCGGGAAAGACTTTCGGCTTGGCAAAAAATTTATTTCACCCCTTTTCATAAAAGCCTAACCCCTTTTAAAGAAAATTTAAAAATTGGACTGGCACAACGCCTTTTAACCTTTTTGGGCCCCGAACCAATTATGGGCCCCCCTTTTTTTTCTTTAAGGGGTTTTTTCCCTTGGGTTTGATAACCAACTGAAAGGGCGAAACTTTTTCCACCCCCTTTAAAAAATTTTTAAAGGGGGTTTTTTTAATGATTCCCAATTAACCCCAAAAAGGTAAATTATTTAAATTAAAAAACAACAACCTTCCCAATTGTAGAAACCTTTTTCTCCTGGGGAGCCAGAGACGGGTCATCGAAAGTTTGAGACCCGTCCAGACTACGCCCTTGGCGAACAAATACACACATACTATGCCGTATTCTATTCAAGATTGATGGACTGACCACATCGACTCAAGGCTGAGGGACTGATTACCTTATTCTCCTCCTGTTCTTCAAGTTTCTCCTTTGTATGGACTGATGAAGCCACTGTGTGGCGAAACGTTTCCTCAATAAAGATACCCAAGAGTTGCACATGTGTCTAATTCAACAAGGTCATTGATATATATTATAAACAACAACGGGCACAAGACTGATCCCTGTGGTACGCCACTTGTTACAGATCCCCACTCGTATTTAACCCCATTTATGGACACTCTCTGCTTCCTATTAGTGAGCCATGACTCGTTCCATGACAGCACTTTTCCCCCAATGCCATGAGATGCAATTTTTTTTAACAGTCTCTGATGCGGTACTCTATCAAAAGCCTTACTAAAATCTAAATAAACAATATCGAATTCTTTATCAGATCAACGGCCTCAAAAGCTTTACTGAAAAAGGGTTAATAAATTAGTTAGGCGGGAAAAGGCCCCTCGTGGAATCCATGCTGAGTATCATTAATCAAGCTGTGCTTATCGAGATGGCTTCTTATATTATCAGCTATAATTGACTCTAGTAATTTGTCTACAATTGACTTAGGCTTATTGGCGGTAATATTACGGTAGCGACTTGCCCCCTGTTTTAAAAAATTTGGAATTATATTGGGCCATCTTCCACATATCAGACACTACCCTGTTTGAAGAGAAATATTAAAAATATTAGTAATGGTTCACAAAGTTCCTTTTTACACCTTTAAGAACCCTTGAAAAAGTTCATCAGGGCCCGGAATTTATTTTGCTTTAACCGGTCTATCTGTTTGATAACCAATTCTGTAGTGACTTTGATATTGCATAATTTATCATCAACAGGCCCACTATAAAAATTAATTATTGGATTTTGTTTAGTCTTCCTGATTGAAACCAAGAGAAAATAATTATTAAGAATAGAGCACATTTCAATTCTCCCCTTTTCAGTGGAGCCCCCGAGTTATTTTTAAGGGGGCCAATTATCTCTAAACCCTTTTTTTCATATACCCTGAAAAAATTTTTGGGGTTTGATTTTTGAAAACCCAGGGAACTTTAATTTCATGTCCCCCTTTTGTTGTTCTTATCTCTTTTTTTAACTCATTCTTAAGTCCCAAAATACCTTTCAAAAAATGACCCTACCTCTTTCGATGCGCCCCCATAAATTCCTTTTTTTGTCCTTAAAAAAATTCTGGCCCTTTTTTTATCCATTTTGGGGGAAATTTTTTTTCGATTTTTAAATTTCCTTTTCATGGGAAAAAATACCTTTGGGCAGCATGTATTTGTGTTAAGAAAGCTGTCATACGGGTATTCTCCTTTTGTTACCCCCAATCCACAGATGATAAGTGTTCTCTAAAACCCATTTTTTAATCTTCTAAGCGAAAATCCCGGGACCCCGTACTGAATTTTTCCCCAATATCAAACTTCATTCAAAGCTAATTGAATGATTTGTGACCGCTTTTGGTGACCTGTACTTAACTAAGAGTGGTGACCTGTACTTAACTCAGTGGTGACCTGTACTTAACTCAGTGGTGACCTGTACTTAACTCAGTGGTGACCTGTACTTAACTCAGTGGTGACCTGTACTTAGCTCTGTGAAGACCTGTTTGTACGCTCTCTACGGATTGAACCAAGATGCCCTCCATCGAGCAACTTTACCAGCAGCTTAAGGAAGAGTTGAGGATGGCGAAGATGGAGACTCGGCGACTGACCGAGGAAAACAAGAAGATTCGTAGTAGTCCTCCTGTTTTGAGTCCTCAGGTCAAGAAGGGAAACTGGTCAGTGGCTGGACAGCAGGGAACGAAGTTGACGATCAAGAAGACGAATGGAAAGGTAGAAACGAGATGAAGAAGAGAAGAGACTGCCGTGGAAACTGTTGTGAAAAACATCTAATATATTCTCAGTGCTACCCGACGAGAGTGAGTCGACCACTGGGAACGTCACGATGAACGACACCAAGGAAGGTAAGAATATGTTGTTTTTGGGGATAGCCAAGTTAGGTATATGGATAGGGCGTTCTGCTTGAAGGACATGAGTAGGAGACAGAGGGTTTGTTTTCCTGGGGCTGGGATGGAGGATATTGTTAGCCATCTGGATGACATCATGAGAGGTAATGGGAGCAATCCTATTTCTGTATCAGTGCTGGAGGCAACGATGTTGGCAGACGTAGGAGTGAAGACCTGATTAGCAGGTATAGGTCAGCATTAGAAATAATTAGGAGGAAGGGTGGGAACCCTGTCATATGTGGTATTTTGAAAAGGAGAGGAGTTGAAATGAATGGTTATCCAGGGCAATTGGTGTCAATTGCTGGCTGGACAAATACTGTAAGGAAAATGCGGTAACATTCATTGACAACTGGGACCTCTTCTATGGCAGAAATGACATGTATGCCAGGGATGGGTTCACTTATCTAGGTCTGGGGTGGGGGCACTTGCAACTGCAGTGGAGGGAGCTGTTAGGACTTTAAACTAGGAACAGTTAGTTGTATCGGTTTTGGCAGGGAAAACAGTGAAGTCCCTGTGTAGTAATATTATGAGTTCTAGGGGAACTAGCAATAAGCAGAACGAGGTAGATACTGAAAAGCCAGTGACACTAGGTGATAAGGACAGTAACAGGTTTAGTAAAAAAACAGAAATGAGCAGGAAGGGTAAAGAGAAAGGAGAGTCTTTCAATGATTATTTTGCTAATTGCTAATTGCTAGGAATAAGATGGACGAGTTGAGATTAGTTGCTAGTGCAGGTAACATTGATGTATATGCCTTAACTGAGACGTGGTTTTAATTCAAAAAGTCGGGACATTCCTGTGAATGTCACATTCAGGGTTTTAAATTGTTCCAAGTAGATAGAAGTATCGGGAAGGGGGGTAGGGTGGCATTGAATGTCCGAGATCGCTTGAACTGTTGCACAAAATCGGTATTAAGTCTGAAGTAACACATACAGAGTCTATTTGGATAGAATTTTCAGAGGGGCATGGAAAACTGATTTTAGGTGTGATATACCATCCCCCAAACTTAGATAGGGACCAAGGGAGGTCTACTATGGGAGGAAATTGTTAAGGCCACAAGCACGATAATGTAGTAATTCTAGGAGACTTTAACTTTAGTCTATTGATTGGAATTTTTTGATGGGGTTTTTGAATCAACGATTCTTAGAAGGTTAG
>NW_026469410.1:0-12320 GCF_026875155.1 Cherax quadricarinatus
TGCTCAACACTTGATAGAATTAAACAATAGTAACGATGTTCAATCTCTGTTAACCCAGCGAGGGTGTACCTGGAAATTTATTACTCCTAGAGCCCCTTGGCAGGTGGGGCTGTACGAAAGACTGATAGGCACAGTGAAGAGGTGTCTCCGTAAAGTACTACACCAGAAGAGAATTAATTTGGAAGAATTACATGCAGTGTTAGTGGAGGCGGAAAATTGTATAAATAATAGGCCTCTCTCATACATGAGTGATACACCTGATGCAGATGTATTAACACCTTCTCACCAAATATGTGGAAGGAAATTGGAAGCTGCCCCTGTCTGTAGAGATAATCCAGAAGAAAGTGATGAAGATTACAATGATGCGGCAGTGTTGTGGTCTAATGTGTGGCATAAGGAATATCTTCTTACACTACGTGAACACTTTTATGGTGCAACAGAGGCAGTAAATCGACAGAACATTCAACCAGGTGACATTGTGTTGATTGATACTGAACAACATCGAACACTGTGGCCTCTGGGCAAAGTATTGACATTGTACCCAGATGCACAAGGTGTTGTCAGGAATGTCAAAGTGTTGTGTCGTGGCCAGGAAAGTTTACGCACAATTAATAAATTGATTCCCTTGGAATTAACTGGTGTTCAAACAAACGTAAATGAAAATCTGAGGGAAAGTGACACGAGTGATACGGAAGATAACGCTGACCAAGTGATGCCTGAAGAGGAAATTGTAGTAAGACCTACTAGGAGAACAGCCACTCAAGCCAGAACTGGCTGGAATCATCTCCTAAAGGAAGGAGTAATTTGAGTCGTTTAGCAACGAACTCCGCCCGGCTGGAGTGTGGAAAATACCGTATATTTTCCGGAAATACGGTAATTTATAGGTAAATAGATGGCCTATATTGCATATAATAAAATTTATGTTATCGAAAATGGGAAGAAGCTGCACCTGCGCAGAGGAGACTCGCCATTACTGTTTGAACTGGTCAACTGTTAGTGAATATTGAGAAAAAATTTTCAACCTCTAGAGGTTAAAATTGGGCTGACACCTCTCAAATAGGAGACGAAATTGTTGGATGCGCATTCCTGCATAACTTGAGTATCAGTCAACAGGACAGGACAACTCCAGGAACCTCAGATAAACTGTCTAATTTATGTTTAAATTCTGGCCAGTAAATTTTTTCATAAATGTAGGCAAAAGGGGGGGGTCCTGTACATGACACATTAATCTCCAGTCAAATTGGTGAGTGTTATGATTAAGATATATTCTCTTTCTGTTATGTAAATGTGTTTATATATAATCATTTTTTAATTTAATAACGCCACAAAATTTATTATTTGCCAGCATTCCGGGTGTATTAATTTCATTTTTTTAAATAGGCCAAGTAACTTGTAGTATGACGGGGTAGGTATCGAAGGGGGCATCTTTTGGACCTAGGTGTCCCAAATTCCCATTGTTAACTGAAAAAAATAAAAATTTTATCTTTGTTCGTTTATGTATGTACAAAATGTACTTTCAGTTAAATTAATTTTCCCTTTAAATTTTTCCCCAAGTTATCCTGGGTTACTAACGGGTTACCCGGGGTTTACTAACACTGGGTTACCCTGGGTTACTAAACACTGGGTTATCCGGGTTACAACAGGGGTTTCCCGGGTTACTAACACTGGGTTTATCCGGGTTACTAACACGGGGTTTTCCTGGGTTACTAACGGGGTTTTTCCCTGGGTTACAAACACTGGGTTATCCGGGGTTTTAAACAAACACTGGGTTATATGGTTACAAACACTGGGTTATCCTGGGTTACTAACAGGGGGTTTCCCTGGTTCAACACTGGGTTACCCTGGGTTACTAACACGGGGGGTTTCCGGGTTTACCAAACCCGGGGGTTACTGGGTTTAACACTGGGTTACCGGGTTACAAAACACGGTTTTTCCGGGTTTTTGCAACACGGGTTATCCTGGATTATAAACGGGGTTACCCTGGGTTACTAACACTGGGTTATCCGGGATTAAACCGGGGTTTTTCCCTGGGTTACAACACTGGTTTTCAGGGTTAAAACCCCCGAGTTATCCGGGGTTTATAACACTGGGTTATTGGGTTACTAACACTGGGTTACCCGGGGTTTCCAACCTGGTTATCCGGGGTTACTAACACGGGGTTACCCCTGGGTTCTAACATTGGGTTTTCCCGGGGTTAAAACCTGGGTTATCCGGGGTTCTAACACTGGGTTATCGGGGTTACAAACACGGTTACCCTGTTTACTAACACCGGGTTACGGGGTTACTAACACGGGGTTATCCTTTGGGGGTTACTAACCTTGGGTTTTCCGGGTTTTACCAACAGGGGGTGATCCTGGGTTATAAACCTTGGGTTATTGGGTTATTAACAGGTTTCCGGGGTTACTAACATTGGGTTACCGGGTTCTAACCCTGGGTACCCTGGGTTACTAACACTCTGGTTTTCCTGGGTTCAAACCCGGGGTATCCTGGGTTCTAATGCGGGATATTTCCGGGTTCAAAACCCTGGGTTACCCCCTGGGTTTACTAATTGGGTTATCCTGGGTTACTAACACTTTGGGTTATCCTGGGTTTAAAAACACGGGATTTCCGGGGACAAACCCTTTGGGGTTATCCGGGGTTATAACAGGGGTTTCCGGGGTTACTAACATCGGGTTATCCTGAGTTAAAAACAGAGGGTACCCGGGTTATAAACGGGGTTATCCGGGTTATAACACTGGTTATCCTGGGTTACCAACCGGGGTTTCCCCTGGGTACTAACCAGGTTATCCACTTTTACTACAGGGGTTTAAATTGGGTTCCCTGCGTTTCCGGGAAATTTCCCGGGGGTCAACGCCCGGCCCCTCTGTGACCCGGCCCCTGGTGGATCGAGCCTGATCACAGGTGTTTTGGGGTTGCACGCAAATAATTCGCGCCACACCCCCTGATCAGAAAAACCACTTTGGTGTTTGCCAGGCCGCTTTAAGCCTCCGGGGGCTGTTTGGGAAACCCCCCTTTTGTGTTCTTAACCCCCCCCCCCCCCCTTAGGGGGGGCCAACGGGGGTCCCCCCCCCAGGGGGGATTGCATTCTGCCAAGTCTTTTTTTGCTTTCGGGGGACTGAAGTTTTCCGTTGGCAATTTGGGACTATCCCCAGGATTTTCCAGGTGTAAATTTTAAACTGTTTCCCCTCTGCTTCCCGGGGAAAACGGTTTTGGAACCTCAAGGCTCCCGTAATTGAGGGGTTTTATCCCCTTTTGCGCGGTGAAAGTTCTCTGTAAAATTTTTTTTTGGGCGGGAATTTAAACCTCCCCATGAAAGGTGCTTTTTAAATTGTCAGCAATACTCCAGCCTAGATAGAACAAGTCCCCTGAAAAGTGTAAAAATTCATGGGTTTTTGGCCTCCCTATTTTTAAAGGTTCCTTTTATCCATCCTTTTAAATTTTTTCAAACCATTTTCCCGTTTTGATACAAGGGGTTATGGTCCTTAAAGGGGAAAAGATCCTCCGACATGATCATTCCCGTTTTTTGCTTTGGTGTTTCCGCTCTTTTTTTGTGGCCAAAATTTTTGTTTTGTACTCTAAATAAAGATTTAATTTCCTCATTTTAAACCATATCGAGAAATTTTGAAATTTCTCATCGTTGAACTTCATATTTTTTTTTCTCAGCCCACTAAAGTTTTTGGTTGTTTGTCCCCTGCCCCCTTTTGCAGTGTCTGCAAGGGAAGACACTGTCATGCAGATTCGGGTGTAAAACTGCAAAGGAAGACAGGGTGCTGTGGCTGACACCCTTTTCAAATGTCGGATATAGGATGGGGAACAAAAAGGGAAAGCGATATTTTGTGCCTTGTGGAACAAGCTTTTCACCGTAGCTGCCTCGGACTTTACTCTGTTGACACTACTCTCGGGTTTTTCTGTTAGTGAGGTTTTTATAAAATCCATTACTGACTTTTCCTGTTATTCCTTTGGGCCCCGGCATTTTGTGCCTATTACCCTTTGGTCACACTTGTCGAAGCTTTTGCAAAGTCTGTATATAAAAACATCTGCATTTTTTTTTTGTCTTCTAGGGGCATTTAGACCTTTTTTGTATTAATCCAAATAGTTAGACAAAAGGAAACGACCTTTTCAAAACCCATGTTCCCGGGGTTGTGTAACTGATGAGTTTTCTAGATGGGGGGTGATTTTTGCTTTTTTGGGTTACTAACCCCTCGGGGTATCCTGGGTTAAACAACGGGTTTTACCCCCTGGGTTCCTAACGACTGGGTTATCCTGGGTTACAAACCCAAGGGGTTACCGGGGTTAAAAACCACGGGGTTTAAATCCTGGGTTACAAAAATGGGTTACCGGGGTTACTAACCCCTCTGGGTTTTTCCTTTGGTTACTAACACTGGGTTATCCGGGGTTACAAACACTCGGGTTTTATCCGGGGGTTAAACCAACACACTGATTTTTCCCTGGGTTACTAACACGGGTTTTATCCTGGATTAATAACCCCTGGGTTTCCGGGGTTTTAAAAAACCCGGGGGTTATCCTTTTTTAAACAACACTGGGTTATCCGGGGTTTTTTAAACTAACACGGGGAAAAACCGGGGTTTTACAACCGGGGTTAACCCTTTGGGTTACAAACACGGGGGTTATCCGGGGTTTACTAAAAAACTGGGATACCGGGGTTTTCTAACACGGGTTATCCGGGGTTCAACACTGGGTTATCCGGGTTACAACACGGGGTTTAACCGGGGTTACTAACACGGGTTTTTCCGGGGTTTTACAACATTTGGGTTAATCCGGGGTTACAAACCCCGGGTTTTAATCCGGGGTTAAAAACACTGGGTTACCGGGGTTCCCAAACACGGGGTTATCCGGGGTTCCCAACATTTGGGTTATCCTGGGTTACTAACACGGGGGTTTATCCGGGTTTTTTACCAACACGGGGTTTTCCGGGGTTTCCCCACACTGGGTTACCCGGGGGGTTACTAACCCCGGGGTTTTCCGGGGTTCCAACACGGGGTTTTCCTGGGTTACTAACACGGGGTTATCCGGGGGTTTACCAAAAATTGTTTCCGGGTTAAACCAACACTGAGAAAATCCGGGTTTTTACTAAAGGGGTTACCGGGTTTTTACCAACACGGGGTTATCCGGGCCCCCAAACACGGGGTTTAAATCCTGGGTTACTAACACGGGGTTTAAACCCGGGGGTTCCCAAACATTTGGGTTATCCTTTTTTTACTAAACAATAAAGTTAAACAAAAAAAATTAAACAAAATTATCAAAATAATAATGTGGAGGTTAAATTATTAGTTACTTTTTCCTTTTTTAAATTTTAAATTTAAATTTTTAATAGGGGTTTGTTAAAAATTTTTGAGAAAGTATTATTTTTGCGGGTTTGTTTTTCAAAATATAAAATTAATATATCAGCCCTTCCTATTTAAACCTCATAAAAAATCTTCCACTGAAATTACTCCAACATTATATTAATCACAAAAATTTACAAAAAATGTACAAAAATTTCCCTCCTACGTGGGCCACTTTTTTTGTTTTTCTTTTTTTGGGTTTTTAAAAGGGGGCCACGAAACCATGACCCAAAAACCAACCCCGGGCCCGTCCAGTGTTTAACCAGGGGGGACCTAGAAGTGTAAAATTTTTGACTAATAACTGTGTATTATATGTCCCGGTACGTCCTTAAGTCCCCGGGGGGAAGGGGGGCAGGTACAGTCTAATATTTTCCTGGCGGCCAGAGACAAACTGCCCCCGTTGAAAGGAAAGGTAAGTAAAAGTGGGCACCAAAGGGTGTGCGCAAGCTGCAGGGGAGAGTCTTCCAAGTAGAGTGGAAACCTTTTTTTTGGGTTTATAAGGGCCACTGAAAAACCATGACCCCTTTTCCCAAATCCGACCTTCCATGACACCATGAGCCGGGGGATGAAACCCCCGGGTTTTTTCAAAGGTAAACCCGAAAAAAATTTTTTCCCAAGGGTTTTCTTACCTTCATCACAAAAAAAACCACGAAACCATTGAAGTTGTTGTCTACAAGAGTGGGAGAATCCCTGAAAATCCCAAAACCCCCCAAATTGGGCCCTCATTTTTACATAAATTTAAAAACCGGGGGGGGGGGGGGGGGGGGAATTTTAAAAAAATCGCTTCCCATTTTCTGAATTTTAAAAAACAAAGCCCAAAAAAAAAAATATCACGGTTTTAGGGTTTTTATTGGGAAAATCTGCTCTCAACATATTTTAACTTGTATGCTCCTGCTGATAAATTTTTAATTACTTGGAGCTCCCCCAAACCGTGCTCATTCCGAGCCTTTCTCTTATTTTTGGGGATTACAATGCAAGACCCAAAAACATTGGAAACTCTCCCGTTTTTTGGGAATCGGGGAATGGCAATCACTGTTGCAATTTTAAACATCCCCTGATAATTTTGCAAATTGTAGGGACCTTGAACCCCCCAATTTTCTACGGGGGGCATCCTTTTATCTGTGTCTTGGCTTCAACATTTACTTTTTGCCAGCTGTGAGTCTTCCATTGTAAAAAAAATCATCAGATCTTTTCCCAAAAGGGTAACCTCCAAAATATTCGTAAAAACAAAACTTTCCCGTGGAAATATAAACAAAATGCAGTAATTTAAAGTGAACCTTTTTTTGACAACGTTTCACCCACACCTGGCTTTTTTCCCTTCCCCACACGGATCTTAAACCTGGGGGGTTTTGGGAAATTTCGGATTTTTTATAGTCTGTTCAGAATTTTAAAGGTTCCCGGGGAGAACTTTTCATCTGATGATCTAACCGGGTGGGTTATACAGGGTTTGGGGGAGCTTGGGAGGGGTATTGGAAAAAGTGGGAGTAACTTTTCTGCAGTGTTTTTATTTTCTTATGTGGGAAAAAGCGATGAAAAAGGGGGGGTTTTGGGGGGGGGGGGGGAGGGGGGGGGGTTCAAAAGGGGGGGGGGATGTTAAAAGAAGCCATTGTTCGGGTTTAAATTGTTGGGTTTTTGAGGAAAAAAAAAGACATGATTCCAGGATTTTTTCTGTATTTTAGTGTTTTCCCTTTTTGTGGCATAAGTCTTTTAATTTTTTGTAGTTAATTAAATGGGTTTGTGAAAAACCCCATGTTTACACAGGCATTCTTTTTATCGTCATTTCCCGCTTGCATATTGGTGTTTTTGAAATACGTTTTTTGGAGGTCTCTTTTATGTTTTTGCCCACATATTAAATTTTTTTCCGTCATTACAAGGAAAATGTAAAAACCCCCGCAGAGGATGGAGGCTTGTCCTGTCCCACTACTGGTGAAAGTCCCTTATGGTCGGGTTTGGAGGTAGAACCTTGGGAAAAAAAATTTTTTTTCAAAGATGTTAAAAATTTTTGGCAATGAGTTGGTTTTTTAGGGCATGATCTCTTCTCCGGGAGTGTCTTTTCTGGTGTGTTTTAAGAATTTAATGCCCGCCCTCCCGCATCTCTGAAAAGAAATACGAGGATGTGGAGTTTAGAAAATACTTGTTTAAATTATAGTGCATTCCCTTCCCCCAAGGGGAAATCATTGCTGCAGATTCTGAGTGCCGAAAGGAAAAAGCCATAATTACACCACGACCAAAAAAAACCAAAACGTGGGGTAATTAAAAGGCTTCTTTCCCACGTGCCCCTCAGAACTGAGGGAATGATTTCCCTTTAGGGAAAAATGCAAATATAATTTAACAAAATATTTTCAAAAATCCCTAACCCGTCCCCTTCATCAAGACTGCAACGGCGGGCATTAAAAATTTTTCAACACACCCAGGGAAGACACTTTCCGAGAAGAGATACTAGTCTCTCCAACCAACTCCATTGCCAAAATGTTCCAACAAGCTTTGCCAAACATCATCCAAGTATCTACCTCACAACCACGACCATCAAGGACATCACCAGTAGTAGACAGGACAAGCCTCCATCCTCTGCAGGGTATACATAATCCCTTGTAATGACTGCAACAAATTATATGTGGGCGAAACATCAAGAGACCTCCAAACACGTATTTCAGAACACCAATATGCAAGCAGGACTGACGATACAAGGAATGCCTGTGTACAACATCGCAATTCACACAACCATTTAATTAACTACAGAAACTCAAGACTTATAGCCACAGAAGACAACACTCAATACAGAAGAATCCTGGAATCATCGCTCATCTCTACAACCAACAATTTCAACCAGAACAATGGCTTCTATAACATAGTTTGAACCACTCGCCAAGAAACTTCTTCATCGCTATCCCACATAAGAACATAGAACACTGCAGAAGGTCTACTCACAACTTGTCCAATACCCCTGCCAAGCTACCCAAGACTGTATAACCCCACCCGGTAGATCATCAGATGCAGCATTCTCCACCTGACCTCAACATTCTGAACATGACTATAAATACTCTCGTACCTTCCAACCCCAGGTAGATCCGTGTGTGACTTGAAAAAGCCCACTGTGTGGGTGAAACGTTGTCAATAAAGGATCACATTATACTGCATTTGTGTTTATATTTCCACTGTGTCGGTATTTTATACCATTTATTTCCTCTATTCTTCCTGGTGGGATATTCAAACGGAAACGTTTTAATGTTCCCCCTGATCAACATGATGACTTTGTTGCACATGTGACTGACCGGTATAATTCCTATGAGTGTACCTCTGTAGAGACTTTTAACAATGACCTTGTGAGCAGTATTCAGAACTACTTAGAGCCGCCTCTGAAACCTCCTACTACTCTAAATCCAACTGATTTCCATAATAATCATAAGTCTTATAAAAACCATACCTATTACAATGATTCTAAACTTCGAACATTGAAACGCACTGCTCGCAGACTAGGCCTAGCCTGTAGAAACCATCGTACCCCTGAAATGCTGAGCCTCTTCCAAACTGCCCTTGCTGCTGCCAGAGAGCATATGACAGAACTGCGGCAAACAGACTTGGAGCAATTTGTGAATAGTCTCAATGCTCACACCCCACTTAGCCGGGCATGGAGGGACATAAATAGAATTAAGGGTAACAGAATCTCCACGACTATGGTGCTCTTCGCACCTACTCCTAGGTTGAGGGACTGATTACCTCATCTTCTGTACATAGTTCTACTGTCTTCAAGTTATGTCCTAGAATTTGTATTGATAAAGCCACTGGATGGCGAAACGTCTACAATAAAGATACCCAGATGTTGCACATGTGTCTTAATCTCATCTTGTCGGTATTATATACCATTCGTACACAACTTGTCAGACACTGCAACATCATGGAATCTTGGTTCAGAGGACATCTACAAGACCTTCTTCACGGCTGCTGCAACTAACCCATCTCTTTGGGAAGGACCTACTTCCACTGGGGAATCCCGCCTACCAGTGAATATGCCCTCGTCTGCTACACCTGACGTTACTATATAAGCGCCAGGATCCTTTCTTCTGCTTCAGAATCTCCACGACTATGGTGCTCTTCGCACCTACTCCTAGGTTGAGGGACTGATTTCCTCATCTTCTGTACATAGTTCTACTGTCTTCAAGTTATGTCCTAGAATTTGTATTGATAAAGCCACTGGATGGCGAAACGTCTACAATAAAGATACAGAACTGGGCAGATCGCGCACCCTCATCCCTTGCATAGGGCGAATGAGTTAGTCAGTGCTTGGGCTGCTACATCTAGCTATGACAATCTTCCCAGTACCACACAGGCGAAATTAATGGACAAATATGATGCAAGGGAGAGACTTTTTTGCTTTATGCTCAGCAAGGCAGATGACTGCAACATTCCTTTCACTAATTATGAACCTGATGCAGCACTAACTTAGGGCAACTCCACGTCGCCTGGTGAGGATGGTATTACTTACAACATACTCAGATTGCTGTGTCGAGTACCAGGTAATCCTTTACTTGAATTGTATAACATGAGTTATGTCACTTGGGAGCTCCCTAAATCATGGACCAACAGCCTCATTATTCCCATTCCGAAGCCCAATCAACAAAACTCATTTCGCCCAATATCCCTTACTAGCTGCTTGTGTAAAACATTCGAAAGGATGATTCTTAATCGTCTTATGCACAGAATTAAGCAATTCTTGTCTCCCCGGTTGCATGGCTTCATGCATGGAAGGAGTGTGCATCATTGCATTACCACCTTTCTCACTCTGCACACTGATAGCACATACACTACCTTCCTTGACCTTAAATCCGCTTTTGATGTAGCCAACCGACATGTAATCATTAGTGAACTTGCCAGAATGGATGTTGGAGGATGGCTTCTCCGCTGGATTAAAGGTTACCTGTCCAACAGAAAGTTGTCTGTGTTGTTCCAGGGACATAGAAGTGTAACTAAAGATTTTGAATTAGGAACCCAACAGGGAGGTGTGCTTAGTCCCACCCTTTTCAATATTCTGATCAATGCCTTACTTAATGCCATGCCTAGCCAGCCCCATCATTATATGGTTAGTTTTGCTGATGACATAATGATTCACACCACCGGATTCTCCAACACCCAAAACATTCTTAATCATGTACTAGCCTCGTGTCAGGACCTGGGGTTAATAATCTCAGGGGATAAAACAAAGATACTCAACAGGCGTCCTCCTCGGCAGAGAGGCACAGTTCGTCAGATCCAGTTGCATGATGGGTCTCCTCTAGAATATGTAAGCAGATACAGGTATCTAGGCTTTGAGGTTCCACTACTTGGACCTGTTGTAACGAGACTTTGTCGCCAATACAAAGAAAGGCTGAGAGCACTTAGAGTTGTGGTAAGTTTTCATCCCAGGCATGGAGCTAATGTTAAAATTGTGAAAATGAAGTGTCTTGCTTATATTAGATCATTGGTTGATTATGCGGCGCCACTACTTGCACTCGTGTCTGACTGGAAGATTGGAGGGCTGGAAAAACTGCAAAACGAAGCAATGAGGATCATCCTAGGATGCCCTCGTACTGCCAAAATTTTAAATATGCGGAAAAAACTTAATATTCCAAGCGTTAGAGATCGTGTTACTTACAGAAATATCCTCATTGGGGTCAATATGCTTAGGTTAGCCCATTCAAACCCCTGCACAGACGCCCTCCAAACATTCCTCAGCACTGGTGAGCATCCTTCCAGATGGATCGAAAAAACTGGAACCGATCTCCGCATGAACCAGCTATATGATCTATGTCAAGTTAGGCAACAGACACATTTCCCTGCTCCATGGGATAGTACCCCATTCCAAACTACCATTCCTCCATTTTCCCCCAAAAACTCTTCTTAAATCACAACCAAAGCTTCCTCTTGAAGCCAAACATGATGCCTTAAGCTGTATTGATAACTTAGTCACACAGAACACTCTTTTTCAAATTATTTACGTTGATGGTTCTGTTCACCAGTCCACTGGAGCAGCTGGTAGTGCTGCTGTTGTCATACAGAGTGATGGCTCACTTAAAAAAATTGGAGCACGCATCAATAACTGGACCTCTACCCTTCAAACAAAACTGTTTGCCATACTCCTTGCACTCAAATGCGTCCATGTATCTAAGGCTGACACTTTAATTGTAACTGATTCTCTGTCATCCATAAATGCTCTCAACTCATTAAGTATAAATTGTGGCATGCTCGTGTCAGAAGCCAGACATAGGTATGGTAAGATTGTGGACAGTGGAGTCAGAGTGCACATGCTGTGGATTCCATCTCACATTGGTCTTCGGATGCATGATAGAACTGATAAATTGGCTAAGCTGTATACTTTCAAAGAGGGAGTAGATTACAATCTTGGCTTCTCAGGTAGAAGTTTGAGAACAATAATACGAAAAAAACTTCAAATGAATTTTATTGACTTAAGACTCAGGGAGATTGACACCAGTGAGTCCATCTATCATCTTTCTATCATGCAGGAGGAGCCACATGTCTATGGTGCATCCAACAAAATAAGCAGACTCTTGGATGTCACTACCGCCCGGCTCAGGCTGTCACTACCGCCCGTCTTCAACTGTCACTACCGCCCGTCTCCAGCTGTCACTACCGCCAGGCTCCGGCTGTCACAACCGCCCGGCTCCAGCTGTCACTACCGCCCGGCTCCGGCTGGGTTACAAGTATCTTTGGCAGGTTAAATCACCACCACCAGATGTAGACCAAACGAAACGTAAACTTTGCCAGATGGACTATTGTCACACCTTACCTGGAGTTTACCTGGAGAGAGTTCCAGGGGTCAACGCCCCCGCGGCCCGGTCTGTGACCAGGCCTCCTGGTGGATCAGAGCCTGATCAACCAGGCTGTTGCTGCTGGCTGCACGCAAACCAACGTACGAGCCACAGCCCGGCTGATCAGGAACCGACTTTAGGTGCTTGTCCAGTGCCAGCTTGAAGACTGCCA
>NW_026469411.1:0-12750 GCF_026875155.1 Cherax quadricarinatus
CTCTCTCTCTTCTCTCTCAAGTGTTACGTCTGGCAGGAATGACGATGGGTATAAATACCTCTTGTCTTTGACAGAATATTTTAAAACTGAAAGGAGGTGCAGCAGGAGGTGCAGCAGGAGGTGCAGCAGGAGGTGCAGCAGGAGGTGCAGCAGGAGGTGCAGCAGGAGGTGCAGCAGGAGGTGCAGCAGGAGGTGCAGCAGGAGGTGCAGCAGGAGGTGCAGCAGGAGGTGCAACAGGAGGTGCAACAGGAGGTGCAACAGGAGGTGCAACAGGAGGTGCAGCAGGAGGTGCAACAGGAGGTGCAGCAGGAGGTGCAGCAGGAGGTGCAGCAGGAGGTGCAGCAGGAGGCGCAACAGGAGGTGCAGCAGGAGGTGCAGCAGGAGGTGCAACAGGAGGTGCAACAGGAGGTGCAGCAGGAGGTGCAGCAGGAGGTGCAACAGGAGGTGCAGCAGGAGGTGCAACGGGAGGTGCAGCAGGAGGTTGCAGCAGGAGGTGCAGGAGGAGGTGCAGCATGAGGTGCAGCAGGAGGTGCAGCAGGAGGTGCAGCAGGAGGTGCAGCAGGAGGTGCAACAGGAGGTGCAGCAGGAGGTGCAACAGGAGGTGCAGCAGGGGGTGCAGCAGGAGGTGCAGCAGGAGGTGCAGCAGAGGGTGCAGCAGGAGGTGAAAGGGGCAGCATGAGGTGCAGTAGGAGGTGCAGCAGGAGGTGCAGCAGGAGGTGCAGCAGGAGGTGCAGCAGGAGGTGCAGCAGGAGGTGCAGCATGAGGTGCAGCAGGAGGTGCAGCAGGAGGTGCAGCAGGAGGTGCAGCAGGAGGTGCAGCAGAGGTGCAGCATGAGGTGCAGCAGGAGGTGCAGCAGGAGGTGCAGCAGGAGGTGCAACAGGAGGTGCAGCAGGAGGTGCAGCAGGAGGTGCAGCAGGAGGTGCAGCAGGAGGTGCAGCATGAGGTGCAGCAGGAGGTGCAGCAGGAGGTGCAGCAGGAGGTGCAGCAGGAGGTGCAGCAGGAGGTGCAGCAGGAGGTGCAGCATGAGGTGCAGCAGGAGGTGCAGCAGGAGGTGCAGCAGGAGGTGCAGCAGGAGGTGCAGCAGGAGGTGCAGCATGAGGTGCAGCAGGAGGTGCAGCAGGAGGTGCAGCAGGAGGTGCAGCAGGAGGTGCAACAGGAGGTGCAGCAGGAGGTGCAGCAGGAGGTGCAGCATGAGGTGCAGCAGGGAGGTGCAGCAGGAGGTGCAGCAGGAGGTGCAGCAGGAGGTGCAACAGGAGGTGCAGCAGGAGGTGCAACAGGAGGTGCAGCAGGAGGTGCAGCAGGAGGTGCAGCAGGAGGTGCAACAGGAGGTGCAGCAGGAGGTGCAACAGGAGGTGCAGCAGGAGGTGCAGCAGGAGGTGCAGCAGGAGGTGCAGCAGAGGCGACATGGTTCGCCCGGGAACGCGTGTGGGTGCTGCAAGTGTGGGGCGGGGCGGGCGGGCGGGCGGGCGGGCCGGCGGGCGGGCGGAGAATGCTGGGGAATACACTGCTGAGGGATACACCGTACAGAAGTACACCCTACAGAAGAAAAGTCCACTACGGCTGTCTACCAGCCTACTACTAAAGGACGGTAGTACCTCCCTGGGTGGTTGCTGTCAACCAGCCTACTACTAAAGGACGGTAGTACCTCCCTGGGTGGTTGCTGTCTACCAACCTATTACTACAGGATGGTAGTACCTCCCTGGGTGGTTGCTGTCTACCAACCTATTACTACAGGATGGTAGTACCTCCCTGGGTGGTTGTTGTCTACCAACCTACTACCACAGGATGGTAGTACCTCCCTGGGTGGTTGTTGTCTACCAACCTACTACCACAGGATGGTAGTACCTCCCTGTGTGGTTGTTGTCTACCAACCTACTACCACAGGATGGTAGTACCTCCCTGGGTGGTTGTTGTCTACCAACCTACTACCACAGGATGGTAGTACCTCCTGGGTGGTTGTTGTCTACCAACCTACTACCACAGGATGGTAGTACCTCCCTGTGTGGTTGTTGTCTACCAACCTACTACCACAGGATGGTAGTACCTCCCTGGGTGGTTGTTGTCTACCAACCTACTACCACAGGATGGTAGTACCTCCCTGGGTGGTTGTTGTCTACCAACCTACTACCACAGGATGGTAGTACCTCCCTGTGTGGTTGTTGTCTACCAACCTACTACCACAGGATGGTAGTACCTCCCTGTGTGGTTGTTGTCTACCAACCTACTACCACAGGATGGTAGTACCTCCCTGTGTGGTTGTTGTCTACCAACCTACTACCACAGGATGGTAGTACCTCCCTGTGTGGTTGTTGTCTACCAACCTAATACCACATAATACATAATTATGCACAACAGTGAGACTCACATAGATAAGGTACATGCGCAGTTTGTCTTGAATAAAGTTGCTTTAGCTTTGGACCTCAGGTCGAGCTCGTCTTGCCGTGAAATGGTAACGCTCGTTTGAATTGTTAACCTTTCTTGTATCAGGACGTTTCGGTTATTCAGGTTGCCGATCATGTCTTTGATGCCAAATAATGTTAAACTGCTGGACTCGAATTCAATCTCCGTGTACCTGTTGATGAGAACACAGGTGTGGTTACCAGTGTTCCACACTGTATACTTGTGGTTATCTGCTACACCTACACAGCTGTAGTTACCTGTGCCCCACACCTCCTATACATCTGTAATTCAAGACTATGATACGCAAATAATCCACACAAGGAGAGAAAAGCTTACGACAACGTTTTGGTCTGACTTGGACCATTTACAAAGTCACACTAACACATAAGAGTGAGGGAACCAGTATATATATATATAGGCAGGAGGGAGAGGGACGGAACCAAGAGAGGAAGAAAAAGAAGTAGTGGCAGTGGTAAAGGTGGTCGTGGAAGTAGTCGTAGTAGAAGTAACAGTGGTAGTAAAAAGTAGTTTATTGGCACAACTTACTACTACCTCTATTCTACTACTACTTCCACTACCAGCCATACCACTGCTACTTTTCCTTCATCTCTTGGCCCTATCCCTGTCCCCCCTCACCTATATATACTGGCTCCCTCTCTCTCGTGTGTTAGTGTGACTTTGTAAATGGTCCAAGTCAGACCCAAACATCATCGTAAGTTCTATCTCTCTGTCTCTCTCTCTTTCTCCTTGTGTGGGTTATTTGTGTATTGTTCCAGTCACGTCATGGCACACATAAGTGCCATAAGGCACCTAAACTACTGTGAACAGTTGAAGGTCCTTGATCTGTATTCCCTGGAACACAGGCGAGAGAGATACATGATAATGTACACTTGGAAGGTCCTGGAGGGATTGGTACCAAACTTGCACACGAAAATCACTCTCTATGAAAGCAATAGACTCGGCAGGAGATGCAACATTCCCCCGATGAAAAGCAGAGGTGCCACGAGTACACTGAGAGACAGCTCAGTAAACGTCCGGGGCCCAAGACTGATCAATTGCCTTCCAGCATACATAAAGGGGATTACCAATAGTCCCCTGGCTGTCTTCAATAGGCACTGGACAGGCACCTAAACTCAGTACCTGACCAACTGGGCTGTGGTTTGTATGTCAGCTTGCATGCGGCCAGCAGTAACAGCCTAGTTGATCAGACCCTAATCCACCATGAGGCCTGGTCTCAGACCGGGCCGCAGAGGCGTTGATCCCCAAAGCCCTCTCCAGGTAAACTCCAGGTAAACTACGTCTGTATTTTGTTTATCCTCTACAGCATCCAGGACCTTGTCATAGTGGTCCAGTAGCTGGGACAGGCAGGAGCAACCTGCTCTAAACCCGTGTTGTCCTGGGTTGTGTAATTGATGGGTATCTAGGTGGCTGGCTATCTTGCTTCTTAGAACCCTCTCATAAATTTTTATGATATGGGATGTTAGTGCTATCGGTCTGTAGTTCTTTGCACTTGCTTTATTGCCACCTTTGTGGAGTGGGGCTATGTCTGTTGTTTTTAGTGTGTGGGATGACCCTCGTGTCCATGCTCCCTCTCCATAAAATGCTGAAGGCACGGGATAGAGACTTCTTGTGGTTCTTGATGAACACGGAGTTCCACGAGTCTGGGCCTGGGGCAGAGTGCATGGGCATGTCGTTAATTGCCTCTTCAAAATCTTGTGGAGGTAGAATAATATCCGAGAGTTTTGGGTTGACCAAATTTTGGGTTTCGTTCATAAAGGATTCCTTTGGAATCCTTTAGAGTGGGCAGTGGCTCGCTGAACACTGAGTCATATTGGGACTTTAGTATCTCACTCATTTCTTGGCTGTCATCTGTGTATGTCCCATCCCACCTAAGCAGGGGCCCAATACTGGATGTTGTTTTTCCCTTAGATATGGCATAAGAGAAGAAGTATTTTTTTTTTTCAATTTTCTTTTTGGCTTTTAGTTCTTCCTGTGATTTTTGTCTCCTATAAGATTCCTTCAGCTTAAGTTTGATATTTGCAATTTCATTGACTAGTGCCTCTCTTCGTATTTCAGATGTATTGACCTCACTCAGCAGCTCTGTGACTCTTTGCCTTCGTCTGTATAGGGAACGTCTCTCTGTTTCTAGTTTACATCTTCTCTTTCTTTTTCTTAATGGAATGTGTCTTGAGCAGATCTCAAGAACCACAGAATTCATTGTTTCAAGGCAAATGTTCGGATCCGTGTTGTTTAGGATATCTCAGCTTGCTTCATTTAGGACATGGTTTACTTGATTCTAATGTATGTTTTTGTTATTGAAATTGAATTTCGTGAAGAGACCTTCATGACTGCTCACATTTTGCTGGTCCGGAGCCCTGTGCACACATGTCTGTACCTCTGTTATGTTGTAATCTGAGTTGACTGTCTTGGATACAGTTACATTACGTGTCAGATCATCATTGTTAGTGAAGATGAGGTCCAGCGTATTTTCTAGTCCTGTAGGCTCTACTATTTGCTGGTTTAAGGTGAATCTGTTGCAGAGATTAAATAGTTCGTGTGTGTGTGAATTTTCATCTGAGCTGCCTCCCGGGTGATCACTGCTAAAACATTGTTGGCTATGCTCCTCCATTTTAGGTGTCTCAGGTTGAAATCTAGTAGTAAGATGTTTGGGGCAGGAGTTGGGAGATTTTCCAGTGGTCAATTTTCTCAAGTTGCTCCTGGAATTGCTGGAAAGTTGCATCTGGAGGCTTGTATACTACCACAATGACAAGGTTTTGGTTTTCGATCTTTACCACCAAAACTTCAACTACATCATTTGAAGTGTTTAGTAGTTCTGTGCAAATGAGCGACTCTGTGACATACAGGCCAACATCCCCTTGTTGCCTGCTTAGTCTGTCGCATCGGAATAGGTTATAACCTGGGATCCATATTTCGTTGTCATAATGATCCTTTATGTGGGTCTCTGTGAATGTTGCAAACATTGCATTTGACTAGGTGAGCAGTCCCTTGATGTAAGGAATTTTGTACTTTTTGACGGCTTTAGACCTTGTATGTTTGCAAAGACAAATGTATTTTTGGAATTTAAAGGGGTTTTATTTGCTGGCTCTAATATCCAAATTTGATCCAAAGGAAACTTATGTTAATACCAATTCACTGGATCAAGATCCCAACACTGATACCCACATACCAGTGGTTGACATACTAAAAAGGGTGTAGGCACTCACCCTTCTGCTGGTTGTAGCTTCAGGACCAAGTTACTGGCGTCAGTCACACTGGCATCACACACGCCAGTCAGCACCAACGCTAGTCTTCTCATGGTGGACAGTGCCATGAGTGCATCCACAGGCACTGCCTCTGGCATCCTCACTCCTGTAGTGAAGCACACTACTGTCACCACACACCTCATGTTTCTCATCACACTCACCACCACCATGAACGTCTCAGTGTCATGAACATCACTCTAACATTACACCAACATCACAGGACCATGATGAACATTACAGTACCATGATGAGCATCACAGTACCATGATCAACATCACAGTACCAAGATGAACATTACAGTACCATGATGAACATTACAGTACAATGATGAACATTACAGTACCATGATGAACACAAAACATTCTCAACCCCTGCCAATTTGGATTCAGGAAAAATAAAAGCACTGATGATGCAATTATAAAAATGCTAGATCTGCTTTACACAGCATTGGAAAATAAGAAATATCCACTAGGAATTTTTATTGATCTAAGAAAAGCGTTTGACACAGTAGACCACGACATCCTACTCCACAAACTTGACCATTATGGTATAAGAGGCCATGCGCTTGTATATTTCAAATCCTACCTTTCTAATAGGTATCAGTATGTCACCATTAAAGACACAACCTCATCAATACGGCCACTTGATACTGGAGTTCCCCAGGGAAGTGTCCTTGGTCCCCTGCTCTTCCCTCTTTTAAACATCAATGATCTTCCAAACATACCCCAAACACCTGAAACTCATTCTTTTTGCTGACGACACGACTTATGTCATCTCTCACCCTAATCTTGCCACCCTAAACCCCACGTTGTTAAACGAGGAGCTACTCCAAAATATCGACTTGGATGACAGTCAATAAACTTACACTTAACGCTGACAAAACCTACTATATTATTTTTTGGGTAGCAGACCAGGTGTTGCGCAACTTAACATTAAATCGAGAACACTCTAATTGCCAGACATAACGAGGGAAAATTTCCCTTGGCCTATACCTCGACAAAACCTAAATTTCAGCATCCCATATCCACACATAACAAAAAAAGTATCCAAAACGGTGGGGATCGTTCTCCAAGATACGATACTACGTGCCGCAAATGCCCTTCTCACACTATATACCATCCACTTATTATCCATACCTCACCTATGCTATCTGTGCTTGGGGATCAACTGCAGCAACACACCTAAAGCCAATAATAAACCCAACAAAAAGCTGCAGTAAGAATAATCACTAAATCTCATCACTGGCAACACCCCCCCCCCCACCTCATATATCTAAAAATTACTCCCTGTTCAGAAAATCCACACTTACCCACTGTGCAATCTATAACTACAGACCTTAAATTCCAATATTAACCTTGACCTAAAACGCTTCTTGATAGTTGTGACAGGATCCACAGGCATAACACCAGACACAAACATTTTCTATGACATTCCCCGTGTCCGGGCTAAACCTTTACAAAAATTCAATGTATTTTCAAAGGACCTAAAATCTGGAACACCCTACCTGAAAACTCTAGAACTGCAGACACACTCATCACTTTTCAAAACTACAGTTAGAAAAAATCTTATCTCCCTGATCCACCCGACAACTAACTACAATGATAACCACCTGGTGGTTCACAATACATTCACTCACCCACTGACTATAAACCCAGAAATACTAATTTTAATCTTAAAAAAATAAATCCTAACTAGTCATAAGTTTTTCTATTATACTCCAATAAAAGACACTTTTTATTGTGCCAAAACAAAAACATTCACATTGCTAAACTCACAAATTATGATGTAGTCACTTAGCCTTAAATACCATAATCTGTAAGAATTTAATTTTTAAGAATAATCTAAGTCTGCTGGAAATGCCTAGCCATGCTAGGTGTCCTAGCGGCCCCCTCTGTAATTAGATTTTATAACAAAGCAAACCCACACAATACCCAAAACCTGTAAACCCCACATTGTAACCCTTATAGAGAATAAACTTGATTTGATTTGATTTGAATTACAGGGGCCATGATGAACATCACAGTACCATGATGAACATCACAGTACCCTGATGAATATTACAGTAACCATATGAACATCAAGTACTGATGAATATTACAGTACCACGATGAACATCACAGTACCATGAGAATATTACAGTACCACGATGAACATCACAGTACCATGATGAATTTAACAATTTCCATGATGAAATCAAGTACCCTGATGAAAAACAAAGTACCATGATGAATATTACAGTTTCCATGATGAACATCAGAGTACCATGACGAAATTACAGTACCACGATGAACATCACAGTACCATGATGAATATTACAGTAAAACGATGAACATCACAGTACCATGATGAATATTACAGTACCATGATGAACATCAGAGTACCATGATGAACATCACAGTACCATGATGAATATTACAGTACCATGATGAACATCAGAGTACCATGATGAATATTACAGTACCATGATGAACATCATGTACCATGATGAACAATCACAGGTACCAACAAGAAACATTACAATACCATGATGAAACATCACAATACCCTGGATGAACATCATACAGTACCATAATGAACATCATAGTACCATACATAACATCATAGTACCAAAATGAACAAGCACATACCATAATGAACATCAGAATACCATGATGAACATCACAATACCATAATAAAGAACATCACCAGTACCATAATGAACACATTACAAAAATTAAATAGATAATGAACATTACAATACCATGATGAACATCACAATAATCACAATACCAATAATG
The DNA here is from genome assembly GCF_026875155.1 of Cherax quadricarinatus. Lineage (NCBI taxonomy): Eukaryota > Metazoa > Arthropoda > Malacostraca > Decapoda > Parastacidae > Cherax > Cherax quadricarinatus. The sequence continues at coordinate 8,441 of NW_026469411.1, forward strand.
AACATCACAGTACAATGATGAACATCACAGGTACCATGATGAACATCACAATACCAAGTGATGAACGACCCCAGTACCACATGATGAACAATACATCACAGTACCATGATGAACATCACAATTACGATGAGAACATCACAGTACCAGTTACCATGATGAACATCACAGTACCATGATGAACATCACAGTACCCATGATGAACATCACAATCACAATACCATGATGAACATCACAGTACCATGATGAACATCACAGTACCATGAATGAACATCACAATACCATGATGAACATCACAGTACCATGATGAACATTCACAGTACCTATGATGTACATCACAGTACCAGTACCGATGATGAACATCACAATACCTATACAGAACATCACAGATACCATACCATGATGAACATCACAGTACCTCATCACAGTACCATGATGAACATCACAGTACCATAATGAACATCACAATACCATGATGAACATCACAATACCATGATGAACATCACAATACCATAATGAACCAACACAATACCGATAATGAACATCACAAATACCATGATGAACCTCACAATAACGCATAATGAACATCACAATACCATAATGAACATCACAATTACCATGATGAACCTTACAATAACATAATTAACATCACACAGTACATATGAACACACAGTACACAGTACCATGATGAACGATCACAATACCATGATAACATCACAGTACCAATGATGAACATCACAGATACCAAATGAACATCACAATACCATGATGAACATATCACAGTACCATGAAGAACATCACAGTACCATATATAATGAACATCACAGTACCATGATTTTTTGAACATCACAGTACCATAATGAAACATCACAGTACCATGATGACAACATCACAATACCATGATAACATCACAATACCATGATGAATCATTGACAATACCATGAATGAACATCAGAACACAGTACCATGATGAACATCACAGTACCGTATAATGAACCATCACAGTTCCATGATGAACATCACAGTACCAATGAAGAACATCACAATACATGATGAGACATCACAAATACATAATAACATCACAAAACCATGATGAACATTACAATACCATGATGAACATCGCAGTACCATGATGAACATTCACGTACCATAATGAACATACACAGTACCTGATGAACATCGAACAGTACCATAATTGAAACATCACAGTACGCATGATGAACATCACTGTACCATGATGAACATCCACAGTACCGATGATGGAACATCACAATACCATAATGAACACACAATACCATGATGAACATTGACAATACCATATGAACATCATCACAGTACCATGATGAACATCACAGTACCATGATGAACATCACAGTACCATGATGAACATCACAGTACCATGATGAACATCACAGTACCATGATGAACATCACAGTAACCATAATGAACATCACATTACCATGATGAACATCACAATAACCGATGATTGAACATCACGTAGCCATGATGAACATCAACAGTACCATGATGAACATCACAATACCATGATGAACATCACAGTACCATGATGAACATCTCACCAACATCATGTATCTCGTCCCATTGCTTCACAAACTTTACTTAACCTAAAGTAACGTCCTCACTAACACACACACACACACACGACCACACACACAAGAACACACACAAGAGCTGTGACTTGACTCGATCCCTGCAACAAGCACAATTAGGAATTAGGTGAGGTACACCCACACAGTAGCAGCCCAAAACAATACTAACTACTACAAGAAAGCAAACACAATTAGGAAAGATCTCAGGGTAGGGTAACGCAATGTAACCAAGCATATCACGGCTTTGATTAATATCATCCTAGTGGCATTCGCACAAGCTCTTGTAACACAAAATAGCGTAGAACACAGTGGTATAATACTCACTGACACTGAATCTTGAGTTCAGTAGTGTGGAGGTCAGCAGAGTTTTTGTTTGAGCTGTGGGCAGGAGACAGCGAGCGTGGGGAATCCTCACGATCAACACAGACAAGAGAGAGAGGTCTTCGATCACCAGTATGATATTCCATGCACACTCCGGAGCATCAGAAGACAACCCTGAACTCCTGCAGATCTTTCCCTGTCTACCGGATAAAGTAATTACTAACACTTCTGTCTTCCCTACTCACCGATAATCACCACCTACTCTGTGTATTAGCATCAAATTAAGTGGTCAAAAATCTATAGAAAGTGAAACGGCGGGTAAATGTAAACGGAATGTAAAGCGGAACGGCCCCGTGGCCTGGCTGGCAAAGCTCTCGCTTCACACCACCTCTGAGGAACTGGGTTGTGGCGATTCCCGGCAACTGTGGAAGTATTGGCGTGTTTCCTTACGTCTGTTATCCTAATAGTTCACCTAGGCAAGTAGGTACCTGGAGGTGTGTAGTAGACTGATGTGGGTCGATCCTGGCATCCTGGGGACAAGATTTGAGGAACCCATTGAAAACAAGACAGTCCTGGATGACATGCGTTGCTGCCTTTCTTTTCTTGGGTTATCCTGGGTGGCTAACCCCCAAGGTAAAAAATCCAGATCAAAATGTTGTCTTTAATGTCTTTACGGTGGCCCCGTGGCATGGCGGTTTCAACACGGTAAGGTCCGGTTTTTCGATTCCCATCGAGGGTAAAAACATTGGAAGAGTTCGAAGTCATTTGCGTCAGGGATATACTATGTCGGAATAGGCTTGTGTTAATCAAATTTTTTGGCTCTCTCATAAAAAATTCATTTTGATCTTCGACTCACAGTCGGGTTAGCGGCTTGCTAAAAACTGAGTCATTTTGGGATTTGAGTAGCTAAACTCATTTCCTTGCTGTCATCTGGTTAGACCCATCTTGTTTAAGTAGGGGCCCAATACTGGACTTTTGTTCTCGATTTTGATTTGGCATAGGAGAAGAATACTTTGGGTTTTTTTTCGATTTCATTTATGGCTTTTAGTTCTTCCCGCGTTTTCCTGACTCCTAAAGGATTCTTTTAGCTTAGTTCGATGCTTGCTATTTCTCTGCCAGTGTCTCCCTACGCATTCAGATAATATTGACCTCTTTTAGCCGCTCTGTTATTCTTTTCCGTCGCCTGTAAAGGGGGGCGCCTGTCCTCTTTCTATTTTTACATCTACTCCTCCTTTTTTCTTAGAGGAATAAGCCTTTTGCATACATCGAGTGCCACCAAATTAATCTGTTCTAGGCATAAGTGGGGTCTGTGTTGCTTAGTATATTCTTCCCAGCTTATATCGGTTAGGACTTGGTTTTTCTTGGTCCCACTTTATGTTTTTGTTATTGAAGTTGAATTTGGTGAATGCTCCCTCGTGACTATCTCATTATGTCGGTCTGGGCTCCACGCATACATGTCAGATAAAAGATAAGATTTCGTTTGGATTTTTAACCCGGAGGGTTAGCCACCCAGGATAACCCAAGAAAGTCAGTGCGTCATCGAGGACTGTCTAACTTATTTCCATTGTGGTCCTTAATCTTTTCCCCCAGGATGCGACCCACACAGTCGACTAACACCCAGGTACCTATTTGCTGCTAGGTGAACAGGACAATAGGTGTAAGGAAACGTGTCGAATGTCTCCACCCGCCGGAATCGAACCCGGGCCCCCGTGTGTGAAGCGGGACTTAGCCACCAGGCCACCGGGCCACCTAACCTCGATTATGTTGTGATCGAGTATATTGTTTTTGATATGGTGACAAATTTTTTATCAGATCATCATTGTTAGTGAAGATGAGGTCTAGTGTATTCTCCAGTCTAGTAGGCTCTATTATTTGCTGGTTTAAATTGAATTTTGTGCAGAGATTTTTAAAAACCGTGTGAGTGTGAGTTTTCATCAGAGCTGCCTCCTGGTTTTTATTACCTGCAACAATATTATACCTTTTATGCCCTTTACATGTATTGATACCTTACATGTACTGTTACCTTGGTAAATGTACCCTTTTATACCTTGTACATGTCTTGTATACCTTGTACATGTACTTGTATACCTTGTACATGACTTGTAACCTGTACATGTACTTGCATACCTTGTCTGTACTAACCCCTTTTACTGTACTTGTATACCTTGTAATGTACTTGTATACCTTGTACATGTACTTGTACACCTTGTACAATGTACTTGTATACCTTGTACATGTAATTGTACACCTTGTACATGTACTTGTACACCTTGTACATGTACTTGTATACCTTGTACATGTAACTTGTAACCTTGTCATGTACTTGTATAACTTTTCATGTATTTGTACCTTGTACTTACTTGTACCCCTTGTACAGTCTTA
>NW_026469412.1:0-12766 GCF_026875155.1 Cherax quadricarinatus
CTGACATCTGTACTGAAGAAATACTTCCTAACATCCCTGTGGTTCATCTGAGTCTTCAACTTCCAACTGGGACCCCTTGTTGCTGTGTCCCATCTCTGGAACATCCTGTCTCTGTCCACCTTGTCGATTCCTCGCAGTATTTTATATGTCGTTATCATATTCCCCTACCCCTCCTGTCTTCCAATGTTGTCAGGTCGATTTCCCTTAACCTCTCCTCGTAGGATATACCCATTAGCTCTGGGACTAGTCTTGTTGCAAACTTTTGCACTTTCTCTAGTTTCCTTACATGCTTGACTAGGTGTGAGTTCCAAACTGGTGTTGCATGCTCCAATATAGGCCTAGCATACACAGTGTACAGGGTCCTGAAAGATTCCTTATTAAGATGTCGGAATGCTGTTCTGAGGTTTGCTAGGCGCCCATATGCTGCAGCAGTTATTTGGTTGATGTGCGCTTCAGGAGATGTGCCTGGTGTTATACTCACCCCAAGATCTTTTTCCTTGAGTGAGATTTGTAGTCTCTGGCCCCCTAGACTGTACTCCATATGTGGTCTTCTTTGCCCTTTCCCAATCTTCATGACTTAGCACTTCGTGGGATTGAACTCCAGGAGCCAGTTGCTGGATCAGGCCTGCAGACTGTCCAGATACCTTTGTAGTTCTGCCTGGTCCTCGTCCGATTAAATTCTTCTCATCACGTCATCTGCAAACAGGGACACTTTGGAGTCTATTCCTTCCATCATGTCGTTCATGAATACCAGAAACAGCACCGGTCCTAGGACTGACCCCTGTGGGACCCCGCTCGTTACAGGCGCCCATTCTGACACCTCGCCACGTACCATGACTCGCTGTTGTCTTCCTGACATGCATTACCTGATCCATTATAGTGTCTTCCCTGTTATCCCTGCTTGGTCCTCCAGCTTTTGTATTAATCTCTTGTGTGGAACTCTGTCAAACGCCTTCTTACAGTCCAAAAAATGCAATCTACCCACCCCTCTTTCTCTTGTCTTACTGTCGTCACCCTGCCATAGAACTCCAGTAGGTTTGTGACACAGGATTCCCGTCTCTGAAACCGTGCTGGCTGTCGTTTATGGGGGGAATGGGTGGGTTACAAATCCAGGCAGCTGGCGAGGTCTCCCCCTCCAAGGGAAGTGTGTCAGCTATGTTAGGCCTATGGCAACAGGTAGCAGTGGCAAGTAGCTTGACGGCTTGAAGCATAACCCTACCCCCAGGAGTTAGCTTCCTCTGGTGAGCCTCTTAAGACCTAAACCAACGACTCCTAGTAAGTAATAATAATAATAATGATATCTTTATTTCTACAAGTACATGTACGTACAAGGTATACAGACCATAGCTGACATCAGTGACATACTACTGTACAGAAAGCCGATAGTTATGCAGAACATTTCGGGCAAATTAGGTCAGTGTCCCAGGATGCGACCCACACCAGTCTACTAACACCCAGGTACCCATTAATACTGATGAGTGAACATGACTCACGTACTCTTAATAACACGGGTGAACATGAACAACCGGTGTAAAGAAATGTAGAATAGGTACGCACAAACATGGTTACATTATTATACATAGCAGCATATGTGTAGATTACCTAGGATAGCCCAAGGTAGTTAGACACCTGGAGTTTACCTGGAGTTTACCTGGAGAGAGTTCCGGGGGTCAACGCCCCCGCGGCCCGGTCTGAGACCAGGCCTCCTGGTGGATCAGAGCCTGATCAACCAGGCTGTTGCTGTTGGCTGCACGCAAACCAACGTACGAGCCACAGCCCGGCTGATCCGGAACTGACTTTAGGTGCTTGTCCAGTGCCAGCTTGAAGACTGCCAGGGGTCTGTTGGTAATCCCCCTTATGTGTGCTGGGAGGCAGTTGAACAGTCTCGGGCCCCTGACACTTATTGTATGGTCTCTTAACGTGCTAGTGACACCCCTGCTTTTCATTGGGGGGATGGTGCATCGTCTGCCAAGTCTTTTGCTTTCGTAGTGAGTGATTTTCGTGTGCAAGTTCGGTACTAGTCCCTCTAGGATTTTCCAGGTGTTTATAATCATGTATCTTTCCCTCCTGCGTTCCAGGGAATACAGGTTTAGGAACCTCAAGCGCTCCCAATAATTGAGGTGTTTTATCTCCGTTATGCGCGCAATTTCACCTGCCTTGAAAGGTGCTGTTAGTGTGCAGCAATATTCCAGCCTAGATAGAACAAGTGACCTGAAGAGTGTCATCATGGGCTTGGCCTCCCTAGTTTTGAAGGTTCTCATTATCCATCCTGTCATTTTTCTAGCAGATGCGATTGATACAATGTTATGGTCCTTGAAGGTGAGATCCTCCGACATGATCACTCCCAGGTCTTTGACGTTGGTGTTTCGCTCTATTTTGTGGCCAGAATTTGTTTTGTACTCTGATGAAGATTTAATTTCCTAATGTTTACCATATCTGAGTAATTGAAATTTCTCATCGTTGAACTTCATATTGTTTTCTGCAGCCCACTGAAAGATTTGGTTGATGTCTGCCTGGAGCTTTCCAGTGTCTGCAATGGAAGACACTGTCATGCAGATTCGGGTGTCATTTGCAAAGGAAGACACGGTGCTGTGGCTGACATCCTTGTCTATGTCGGATATAAGGATGAGGAACAAAATGGGAGCGAGTACTGTGCCTTGTGGAACAGAGCTTTTTCACCGTAGCTGCCTCGGACTTTACTCTGTTGACGACTACTCTCTGTGTTCTGTTAGTGAGGAAATTATAGATCCATCGACCGACTTTTCCTGTTATTCCTTTAGCACGCATTTTGTGCGCTATTACGCCATGGTCACACTTGTCGAAGGCTTTTGCAAAGTCTGTATATATTACATCTGCATTTAGGACCTTGTCGTAGTGGTCCAATAGTTGAGACAGACAGGAGCGACCTGTTCTAAACCCATGTTGCCCTGGGTTGTGTAACTGATGGGTTTCTAGATGCGTGCTGATCTTGCTTCTTAGGACCCTTTCAAAGATTTTTATGATATGGGATGTTAGTGCTATTGGTCTGTAGTTCTTTGCTGTTGCTTTACTGCCCCCTTTGTGGAGTGGGGCTATGTCTGTTGTTTTTAGTAACTGTGCGACGACCCCCGTGTCCATGCTCCCTCTCCATAGGATGGAAAAGGCTCGTGATAGGGGCTTCTTGCAGTTCTTGATGAACACAGAGTTCCATGAGTCTGGCCCTGGGGCAGAGTGCATGGGCATGTCATTTATCGCCTGTTCGAAGTCAATTTGGCGTCAGGATAACATCGGATAGGCTTGTGTTAATCAAATTTTGTGGCTCTCTCATAAAAAATTCATTTTGATCTTCGACTCTCAGTCTGGTTAGCGGCTTGCTAAAAACTGAGTCATATTGGGACTTGAGTAGCTCACTCATTTCCTTGCTGTCATCTGTGTAGGACCCATCTTGTTTAAGTAGGGGCCCCATACTGGACGTTGTTCTCGATTTTGATTTGGCATAGGAGAAGAAATACTTCGGGTTTCTTTCGATTTCATTTATGGCTTTTAGTTCTTCCCGCGATTCCTGACTCCTAAAGGATTCTTTTAGCTTAAGTTCGATGCTTGCTATTTCTCTGACCAGTGTCTCCCTACGCATTTCAGATATATTGACCTCTTTTAGCCGCTCTGTTATTCTTTTCCGTCGCCTGTAAAGGGAGCGCCTGTCTCTTTCTGTTTTACATCTACTCCTCCTTTTTCTTAGAGGAATAAGCCTTGTGCATACATCGAGTGCCACCGAGTTAATCTGTTCTAGGCATAAGTTGGGGTCTGTGTTGCTTAGTATATCTTCCCAGCTTATATCGGTTAGGACTTGGTTTACTTGGTCCCACTTTATGTTTTTGTTATTGAAGTTGAATTTGGTGAATGCTCCCTCGTGACTAATCTCATTATGGCGGTCTGGGGCTCCGCGCATACATGACTGAACCTCAATTATGTTGTGATCTGAGTATATTGTTTTTGATATGGTGATATTTCTTATCAGATCATCATTGTTAGTGAAGATGAGGTCTAGTGTATTCTCCAGTCTAGTAGGCTCTATTATTTGCTGGTTTAAATTGAATTTTGTGCAGAGATTTAAAAGCTCGCGTGAGTGTGAGTTTTCATCAGAGCTGCCTCCTGGTGTTATTACTGCAACAATATTATTTGCTATATTCCTCCATTTTAGGTGCCTTAAGTTTAAATCCCCCAGGAGCAAGATGTTGGGTGCAGGAGCTGGAAGGTTTTCCAGACAGTGGTCAATTTTTAACAGCTGTTCCTGGAATTGCTGGGATGTTGCATCCGGAGGCTTGTAGACTATCACAATGACTAGGTTTTGGTTCTCGACCTTTACTGCTAAAACTTCCACTACATCATTTGAGGCATTTAGCAGTTCTGTGCAAACAAGTGACACACTGACTTATTTCCAATGGATTCCTAAAAATTGAGACGTGAGTTCATTCACCTGGTACAAGTAGAAGTGTGTCTGTCTCGCGCTCAGCAGACAGAGGATCGAGCCTTCACCACGTCTCCCGTTGAATGACAGAACTTCCTGGTAGGGATGACTGACTTATTTCACGGGACAACCATTCTCACCCATAACAGCTGTGAGGTGAGCCGGCCAGGGTAGCCTTGTGGTGGTAGTGGCAGCTCAGGGGAGCTATTTTTTTGGCGGTTTTTGGCAACTGGCCTCTTTATTAAATGTCATTACCAGATTACCGTCAACCAGCAAATTACATTTCCACCATTCCACGCAAATAGCACGTTTTCCCATTAACGTTAAATCAGGCTCATCATCCGACACTTGTTCATGAGGGTGAGTTTAGTTTAATAATTTTAATACGCATGGTGCACCGTGGCCTGGTAGTAAAAGTTCTCGCTTCACACGGTGAGGGTCCGGGTGCGATTCTCGCCGAGGGGGTGGAAACATCGAACGTGTTTCATTATACCGACTGTCTATGTTCACCCATCAGTAAAATGGGTACCTGGGTTTTAGTGGACTGGTGTGGGTCGCATCCTGGGACAAAACTGACCTAATTTGCGGGAAATGCTCAGCATACCAAGCAACTTTCTATATAGTAGTATGTCATTGATGTCAGCTATGGTCTGTATACCTTGTACATGTACTGGTAGAAATAAAGATATTATTATTATTATTATTATTATTATTATTATTATTATTATTATTATTATTATTATTATTATTATTATTATACCCATCCCGTGGGCGTGGGCAGATCAAAGACGCAGTATGGGCCCAGGAATTGGACCACAGAGTTTTGGTAGCTAAGCAAGTTACAGTGGTAATGAAGTATTGACGTGTATGTGACTGGTAACAACTGGAATCAGTGATTTGTGCTGACATCAATTCATCGCTATAAACACGGGTAAGGAAGCCCCGTACCCACTCTCGGTCAGTCAAGTGGTCAAAACACAAGTTTTTAACTCTGAACCTTTTCAGCCGTTCCCAGTTTGCTTAATACATACCTCGCAACAATGCATTAACTTAATTTATAAATTATAGGCATTCCTTCCTCACAGTAATGTTTTCTATGGTCGAATGGTTCCATGCTACCGTAGATAAATTAGTTTATTACCAAAATGATCACTACCTCTACCACAACTTACTCCTGTCATACCAGAAAATCAGCGCGTGATTATTGTTATTCTCGGAGGAGGTAATTAGCACTCCACTTAACAAACACCTAACCTAACAAGCACCTAACCTAAAAAACACCTAACCTTACAAACACCTAACCTAACAAACACCTAACCTAACAAACACCTAACCTAACAAACACCTAACCTAACAACACCTAACCTAACAAACACCTAACCTAACAAACACCTAACCTAACAAACACCTAAACCCAACAAACACCTAACCTAACAAACACCTAACCTTAACAAAAAACCTAACCTAACAAACACCTAACCTAACAAACACCTAACCTAACAAACACCTAACCTAACAAACACCTAACCTAACAAACACCTAACCTAACAAACACCTAACCTAACAAACACCTAACCTAACAAACACCTAACCTAACAAACACCTAACCTAACAAACACCTAACCTAACAAACTAACCTAAAAACCTATACAAACACCTAACCTAACAAACACCTAACTAACAAACACCTAACTAACAAACACCTAACCTAACAAACACCCAACCTAAACAACACCTAACCTAACAAACACCTAACCTAACAAAACACCTAACCTAACAAACACCTAACCTAACAAACACCTAACCTTACAAACACCTAACCTAACAAACACCTAACCTAACAAACACCAACCTAACAAACACCTAACCTAACAAACACCTAACCTAACAACACCTAACCTAACAAACACCTAACCTAACAAACACCTAACCTAACAAACACCTAACCTAACAAACCCTAACCTAACAAACACCATTTAAACAGCAATTTAAAAATTTCCACCTCTGATCTTATTTATTAAAAGAGTGTGAAGAAACTACTTAATAACTACTTAGTAACTACTTAGTAACTACTTAGTAACTACTTAGTAACCCCTTAGTAATTTAGTAACTACTTAGTAACACTTGTAAATACTTAGTACCCTTATTAATACTAGTAATCTTAGTAACCCCTAGTAACTACTTAGTAACTACTTGTAACTACTTAGTAACCCTTAGTAACTACTTAGTAACACTTAGTACTACTTAGTAAACTTAGTAACTACTTAGTAACTACTTAGTAACCCTATAGTAACTACTTAGTAACTACTTAGTAACTACTTAGTAACCCCTTAGTAACTACTTAGTAACTACTTTGTAACTACTTAGTAACCCCTTAGTAACTACTTAGTAACTACTTAGTAACTACTTAGTAACTACTTCTACTTAGTAACTACTTAGTAACTACTTAGTAACCCCTTAGTAACTACTTAGTAATACTTAGTAACTACTAGTAACCCCTTAGTAACTACTTAGTAACTACTTAGTAACTTAGTAACCCCTTAGTAAAATACTTAGTAACTACTTAGTAACTAAATAGTAATACTTAGTAAACTTAGTCTACTAGTAACCCCTTAGTAACTACTTAGTAACACTTGTAACTACTTAGTAACCCCTTAGTAACTACTTAGTAACTACTTAGTAACTACTTAGTAACCCCTTAGTAACTACTTAGTAACTACTTAGTAACTACTTAGTAACTACTTAGTAACTACTTAGTAACTACTTAGTAACTCCTTAGTAACTACTTAGTAACTACTTAGTAACTACTTAGTAAAACTTAGTAACTACTTAGTAACCCCTTAGTAACTACTTAGTAACTACTTAGTAACTACTTAGTAACTACTTAGTAACTACTTAGTAACCCCTTAGTAACTACTTAGTAACTACTTAGTAACTACTTAGTAACTACTTAGTAACTACTTAGTAACCCCTTAGTAACTACTTAGTAACTACTTAGTAACTACTTAGCAACCCCTTAGTAACTACTTAGTAACTACTTAGTAACCCCTTAGTAACTACTTAGTAACTACTTAGTAACCCCTTAGTAACTACTTAGTAACTACTTAGTAACTACTTAGTAACTACTTAGTAACTACTTAGTAATTACTTAGTAACTACTTAGTAACTACTTAGTAACTACTTAGTAACTACTTAGTAACTACTTATTAACTACTTAGTAACCCCTTAGTAACTACTTAGTAACTACTTAGTAACCCCTTAGTAACTACTTAGTAACTACTTAGTAACCCCTTAGTAACTACTTAGTAACTACTTAGTAACTACTTAGTAACTACTTAGTAATTACTTAGTAACTACTTAGTAACTACTTAGTAACTACTTAGTAACTACTTAGTAACTACTTTGTAACTACTTAGTAACTACTTAGTAACTACTTAGTAACTACTTAGTAACTACTTAGTAACTACTTAGTAACCCCTTAGTAACTACTTAGTAACTACTTAGTAACTACTTAGTAACTACTTAGTAACCCCTTATTACTTGTAACTACTTAGTAACTACTTAGTAACTTACTTAGTAACTACTTAGTAATCCCTTAGTAACTACTTAGTAAACTACTTAGTAACTACTTAGTAACTACTTAGTAACTACTTAGTAACTACTAGTAACTACTTAGTAACTATTTAGTAACTACTTAGTAACCCCCTTTGTAACCCTTAGTAACTACTTAGTAACTACTTAGTAACTACTTAGTAAACTACTTATAACTACTTAGAAACTACTTAGTAACTACTTAGTAACTACTTAGTAACTACTTAGTAACCCCTTAGTAACTACTTAGTAACTACTTAGTAACTACTTAGAAACTACTTAGTAACTACTTAGTAACTACTTAGTAACTACTTAGTAACTACTAGTAACTACTTAGTAACTACTTAGTAACCCCCTTTGTAACTACTTAGTAACTACTTAGTAACTACTTAGTAACTACTTAGTAACTACTTAGTAACTACTTAGTAATACTTATAACTACTTAGTAAACTACTTAGTAAAATTAAATATACTTAGTAACTACTTAATAACTACTTAGTAACTACTTAGTAACTACTTAGTAACTACTTAGTAACTACTTTGTAACTACTTAGTAACTACTTAGTAACTACTTAGTAACTACTTAGTAACTACTTAGCAACTACTTAGTAACCCCTTAGTAACTACTTAGTAACTACTTAGTAACTACTTAGTAACTACTTAGTAACTTAGTAACTACTTAGTAACTACTTAGTAACTACTTAGTAACTACTTAGTAACCCCTTAGTAACCCTTTAGTACTACTTAGTAACTACTTAGTAACTACTTAGAACACTTAGTAACTACTTAGAAAACTTGAAACTACTTAGTAACTACTTAGTAACTACTTAGTAACCCCTTAGTAACTACTTAGTAACTACTTAGTAACTACTTAGTAACTACTTAGTAACTACTTAGTAACTACTTAGTAACTACTTAGTAACCTACTTAGTAACTACTAGTAACCCCTTAGTAACTACTTAGTAACTACTTAGTAACTACTTAGTAACTACTTAGTAACTACTTAGTAACTACTTAGTAATTACTTAGTAACTACTTAGTAACTACTTAGTAACTACTTAGTAAACTTAGTAACTACTAATAACTACTTAGTAACTATTAGTAACTACTTAGTAACTACTTAGTAATACTTTGTAACCCCTTAGTAACTACTTAGTAACTACTTAGTAACTATTGTAACTACTTAGTAACCCCTTAGTAACTACTTAGTAACTACTTAGTAACTACTTAGTAACTACTTAGTAACCCCTTAGTAACTACTTAGTAACACTAGTAACTACTTAGTAACTACTTAGTAACTACTTAGTAACCCCTTAGTAACTACTTAGTAACTACTTAGTAACTACTTAGTAACTACTTAGTAACTACTTAGTAACTACTTAGTAACTACTTAGTAACCCCTTAGTAACTACTTAGTAACTACTTAGTAACCCCTTAGTAACTACTTAGTAACTACTTAGTAGCTACTTAGTAACCCCTTAGTAACTACTTAGTAACTACTTAGTAACCCCTTAGTAACTACTTAGTAACTACTTAGTACCCCTTAGTAACTACTTAGTAACTACTTAGTAACCCCTTAGTAACTACTTAGTAACTACTTAGTAACCCCTTAGTAACTACTTAGTAACTACTTAGTAACCCCTTAGTAACTACTTAGTAACTACTTAGTAACTACTTAGTAACCCCTTAGTAACTACTTAGTAACTACTTAGTAACTCCTTAGTAACTACTTAGTAACTACTTAGTAACCACCCTTTGTAACTACTTAGTAACTACTTAGTAACTACTTAGTAACTACTTAGTAACTACTTAGTAACTACTTAGTAATTACTTAGTAACTACTTAGTAACTACTTAGTAACTACTTAGTAACTACTTAATAACTACTTAGTAACTACTTAGTAACTACTTAGTAACTACTTAGTAACCCCTTAGTAATTACTTAGTAACTACTTAGTAACTACTTAGAAACTACTTAGTAACCCCTTAGTAACTACTTAGTAACTACTTAGTAACTACTTAGTAACTACTTAGTAACCCCTTAGTAACTACTTAGTAACTACTTAGTAACTACTTAGTAACTACTTAGTAACCCCTTAGTAACTACTTAGTAACTACTTAGTAACTACTTAGTAACTACTTAGTAACTACTTAGTAACTACTTAGTAACCCCTTAGTAACTACTTAGTAACTACTTAGTAACCTTTTAGTAACTACTTAGTAACTACTTAGTAACTACTTAGTAACCCCTTAGTAACTACTTAGTAACTACTTAGTAACTACTTAGTAACCCCTTAGTAACTACTTAATAACTACTTAGTAACCCCTTAGTAACTACTTAGTAACTACTTAGTAACCCCTTAGTAACTACTTAGTAACTACTTAGTAACCCCTTAGTAACTACTTAGTAACTACTTAGTAACCCCTTAGTAACTACTTAGTAACTACTTAGTAACTACTTAGTAACTACTTAGTAACCCCTTATTAACTACTTAGTAAATACTTATAACCCTTAGTAATACTAGTAAAATACTTAGTTAACTACTTAGGGAACCCTTAGTAACTACTTAGTAACTAATTAGTAACTACTTAGTAACCCCTTAGTAACTACTTAATAACTACTTAGTAACTACTTAGTAACTACTTAGTATTATTATTATTATAATCAAAAAGAAGCGCTAAGCCACAAGGGCTATACAGCAACTACTTAGTAACCCCTTAGTAACTACTTAGTAACTACTTAGTAACCCCTTAGTAACTACTTAGTAACTACTTAGTAACCCTTAGTAAGTACTTATAACCTAATTAGTACACTATAACCCCTTAGTAACTACTTAATAACTACTTAGTAACTACTTAGTAACTACTTAGTAACCCCTTAGTAACTTCTTAGTAACTACTTAGTAACCCCTTAGTAAGTACTTAATAACTAATTAGTAACTACTTAGTAACCCCTTAGTAACTACTTAGTAACTACTTAGTAACTACTTAGTGACTACTTAGTAACTACTTAGTAACTACTTAGTAACTACTAAGTAACTACTTAGTAACTACTTAGTAACTACTAAGTAACTACTTAGTAACTACTTAGTAACTACTTAGTAACTACTTAGTAACTACTTAGTAACTACTTAGTAACTACTTAGTAACTACTAAGTAACTACTTAGTAACTACTTAGTAACTACTAAGTAACTACTTAGTAGCTACTTAGTAACTACTTAGTAAGTACTTAGTAACTACTTAGTATGAACTAAGAAGTAACTACTTAGTAACTACTTAATAACTACTTAGTAACCCCTTAGTAACTACTTAGTAACTACTTAGTAACTACTTATAACTCTAGTAAACCCCTTAGTAACTACTTAGTAACTACTTAGTAACTACTTAATAACTACTTAGTAACCCCTTAGTAACTACTTAGTAACTACTTAGTAACTACTAAGTAACTACTTAATAACTATTAGTAACTACTTAGTAACCCCTTAGTAACTATTAAACTTAAGTAACTACTTAGTAACTACTTAGTAACTACTTAGTAACTACTTAGTAACCCCTTAGTAACTACTTAATAACTACTAAGTAACTACTTAGTAACTACTTAGTAATACTTAGTAACTACTTAGTAACCCCTTAGTAACTACTAGTAACTACTAGTAACTACTTAGTAACTACTTAGTAACTACTAAGTAACTACTTATTAGTAACTACTAGTAACTACTTAGTACAACTTAGGTTCACTTATCGGAATAAAATAACTTAGTTTTCTAATCAAGTGAAAATATCTCATGGGATATTTATGTAAATTTTTAAACAGTTATTATCACTTTAAAATAATATGGAATTTACAGGGAAATTATACTCGTGAATTCTTGAGAACGATGAAATACACTTGAATACTGAGTGATTGGTAACATAAATTAAAAAATCTATGATCTAGGTTTTACACTCCCAGGTTCATCAACTATGTCAACTATTGCTTTCACCACGCACTCAGTCCTCCCCCTGTCTCCCTTCACAGCCAGGAGACCTGTCTCGCATCCTGTCACGGCCTCACTGATTTCTTTCTCAATCCTGTACCTGACTGCACTTCGCTTCATTCCTCCCTCTTAGTCAGCAGTTGCATAAAAAGGGGCAGGCCTCATTTATCAGCTAAATATTAATGATTATTATTAATTATCATGGGGAGAGCTAACATGTAGGTATAATACAAATCCCACCCCAAGATGTAGACTAAACGAAATCTAGTAAGCGGGTTATGCCACCATAACGTATTAGGCAACTTGTGTCTAAGTATACTACTAAAATTTGCTCAGATATCTCTAAAGTGCTGATGGTAGATTGATCTTCCAGTGTACAAATATCAAGCGACACTTATTGGTGCACAGCTTTGTGAAAGTATTCGTTTGATGATGGTTCAGAGAACCACACGTTGATAAATAAAACATGTGCAAGAGTTGCACATGTGTTAATTTTACCAAAGCACTCGTAACAAATTAAAGGCTTTAAGCGAATTAACATGATGTCCAACCAGACTGTGGTTTTCTTGGCTGACAGGGGCTTTTTAATTGCCGATTCCGCTACAGTTCCTTCAAATATGAAGGGCTATCTCGGAGCCGCGATTTCGGAAACAGGTTGGCAGCGATTTGTCTTTAAGATCCCCCTTCCTCACGTCAGGGACCGTCCCACCTTGTACGGCCCCACTTTTTTTCCAACGTTATGCATTGTTAA